>JXOV01003469.1:0-10950 GCA_001014945.1 Clogmia albipunctata
ATTGATCTGAACAAGTGATAATCGGAAAGCGGGGTGTATAGCGGGAAGAAAAAGACTATCCATTTGACCGTTTCTGAGTTAGTTTTAAAGGTCCCGCAAAATGTGATAAAAACTTTTCGACATCGATTTGAGTTTCAAAATGCTTCAATTTACCGCACTAGTAAGATTTTAAAATATTTATTTAATTAGTGAAACAAAGAAAGTCATAATCTACAAACAAATTTGTCTCAAAGTTAAAATTCTGGCGCTATTTTGAACGTAAAACTGCATATTTTTTAAATTCTGGGTGTTATAACAATCGTATTGAGACTGTTTTAACAGCAAATACCTTTTTGGCTACTTTTTCGTGTATACTGAAGAAGAATACAAAATTGCTTTATAATCGGGAGCAATAGTAATTTGTGCTACAAGGGTGTAAAGTCAACTGTTTTTAAACGAGTGAAACGAGTGTGAAACATTCGAGGCGAAGGCGAGTGTTTCATCGTTTAAAAACCGGACTTTACACCCGAGCAGGACATAACTTTTTTTGCACTCCACTCATGAGAACTGAAATTTTACAATTTTACATTAAATTTCATTATTTACAAGGAAAATTAAAAAATTGACATGTTTCAAAAATGTTTTAAATGAAATCTTTACTTGTAAAGTTACAGTTAACGGTTGGAACTCCTCTTAACTACTTGGTCATAAGACAAATGCATATATGATTATGACATGGAACATTTGTATGCTTTAATTTATGTAAAATAAATTTCCATTTAAAGCAACATAAGGCTATTAATATAATTTACTTACATTACAGTTACGCTGATTTATCTCTGATATTTACTTAATGTGCTAAAATAGCCAAATTATATGCAGATGGTTGTTGAAATGGTCAATATTAAAATTTTAAAACAGGAAACCAAGACCAATATTTTGTGTAGTTTAAGGGCGACAATGGCGAACAATTTTTGGCTTTGAGACAAATTTGTTATATAGTTTATGACATTTTTTTTCACTAGTGAAATAAAAATTCAAAATTTTCACTGAGTGCCATAAAGTGAAACATTACGAAACTCAAATGGATATCGAAAACCTTATGTTTCGATACAGGAGTGCAAAAAATACTTTTATGAATAACTATTTAAGACTGCTTTTTAAGTAAATAAACTAAAATAGTCTAAAAAAACAAATTAATCTCAACATTTCTTTATGAAAAAAATTATTAAACAAATTTTTATTAAATCATAATTCGAAGTGAAACAATTTAAAATGTTTGTAAAAATATAAAATGTAAATTCTGTCGAGAAATCATTTTATTGAGAGTAGATTGTTGCGAAACTAAATCGAAATGTTTAAAATAAAATTGAATAGAGAATACAATTTTACCTGTAATGGCATCATGATGCTGGAAGAGACCCAAATTCCTTCGGGCTTCGATGAGTTTCTCGTAGTTCTTCTCGAAAATCCTCAAAGCGTTATTGGCACTTGATTGGCGGGCTTTATTGAAAGCCACTGTAAAGAGAATCTCCAACGCTCTCAAGTTGTGCTCCAAGTCTCGGCTCAGTATTTTATAAGTCGGCCTCGTTGTGAAGTAACCGCTCCAATAAGCCGGCCTGCCATCGGTGAAAATGTCCGAATAGACGAAAAAGTCCCCCTTCAAGCTGGGAAAGTTCTCCTCTCTCCTCCTAATTTCCCTAAAATAATCAACCGGGGTTCCAAAGCCCACTTGAGCCGAATTAAACTTCTCTGGATGGGCGTTAATATAGTCAATGAGCTTTTTGTAATTAGTATACTGTTGTTGGACCTCCTTCGCCTGATTATACCGGAAGTCGTCGCCCAAAGGTATGAGTGCCACATTGTGTTTGAACAAACTCGCCGTTCTGAAATTGGAGATGATCAAATTAATTAATTGATCAATAATAATTGTTTTAACTTCTCCCTAAACCATGCTTCGGAATTAAAGTTTGAATTGGATGCGTTTATTTTGCTGTTTTCTTTTATTTTTCATATAATAATTTAATTTGAATTACATAGTTCATGAGGTAGAGTTTATTGTTATAATATTTTTTAATTGGTTTATTTAAAGCAATGATTTTAAAATTGGTAAAAATAAAATGAATTAAAATGGATTGAATAGTGTTTAATTTCTATAGTTTTAGATTTTTCTGGAAACTCCTAAGAGCCGGTTGCTATTGAAGGGTTTTATCGGTGTATTGCTCTTTTGTTTGCTAGCGCCCAAACAGGGTCGTGCTCAAAATGGCCTTTCCGAAATAATAAATATATCTGGAAAGTAGGGAATTTAAAAGTTTAAAATTCATACGAAGTTACTGGGAATCCCTGCAACCTTCGAAAGAGACAGTTTTGTACGGGGCTGGGTCTCTTGAGTATTTATTGAATATTTGGGTTTTTTTTTTGCAAACCAGTATCGAAACGTTAGCCTTTTGACATTAATTTGACTTTTCAATATTGGGACATTTTTTTACATTTTGCTTCTCTTTGCTCACATGAAAAAAGGAAAACATAATCCTCAAACAAATTTGTTTCAATCACAAAATATAAGTTCGAATTTTGCAACTATAATGGCATATTTTATTGATTCAGTCTGTGTGAAAAAAATTATATCGGGTGTAAAATCCGTTTTTAAACTCGGAAACAATGAAAAATGTACATACTCATTTCATTGTTAAAACAGTTGATTTATGAATAAGTATTGTAGTATTGATTTTGCATTTCTCTATTTTAAAATAAAATAACCATAAAAATACCCTATATACAGTGTGAATTGAGGTTATAGCCGCAGTCGTTTATTCTTGATATCTCTTGAACCAAAAGAAGCTGGATCTTCAAATTTATACACAGTACATCTCTTTACATAACATTTCTTCTGGATTGTACATAGTTTTGGTATTAGACTGCTGGGTTCTAGTCATTTCGGCTACGAATTTACTGAAAAAAATCAGCAGATTTTATATGTGGAACAATTATAAGCCAAAATTTAACAAAATAATCATTATCTTTAGTGCCAAAATGACTCGGAACTAGGGGTTTAAGAACTAGATGTTCTATTATGTCAATATTGGTATTCAGAGATGCACACAGAAGACAGTTTTCGAGAGCCATCAATACTTTATTTAAATTCGAAAATTGTTTAAACTATTTTCTCATATTTCAAAATTGGGGTTTTTAGACTTTCAATGTGAGCTACTGGCGACCTGCTACGACTTCGCAACCTAAACTTTCGTAATTCTGGATATATTTTGGATTGTCTAACTGCCCTCATCAATAGATTGTTTAAATTATGTTCCATAGCGGAGAATGGGGGTGCGGTTATAACGCTGGCCCATTCGGCATGTGCGGTTTTTCGATTTTTCGCAATCAAGTCTTTGCAAATCTGACATGAAGCCGTAATCAGTTCAGAGATATATTGTGTGTAAATTGATGAAGTTCCAGCGTTTTTTGGTTTCAGAGAAATCACGGATAAATAAGTGCGGCTTTGACTTTAATTCACAGTGTATATGCGAATTCAGTTGACTTATTATAAGAACCCAAGTCAAAAAATATTATGGAAAAAATCATAAAATATCTATAACACAAAAATCACAGTTGTCTCACCTGGAATATTGCTCCATCAACAAAGTAGCTTTCGCTTCGACATTCTCTTCTGTGATAAATTGAGCCTTGATCGAGAACTCTGTGTATTCTCCGGGAATTTTTCTAAAGTCGAAATTAAGGCAGATAAATGGATGAGGTCCGCACGAATGCTTAATGGAGTAAATGTCAAACGGCATGTTGTGGGTCAGAATTTGGTGATTCGCCTTGTCTGTCCAGTAGGGTTTCCACAGAAAATCACCCGCCTGATGCCGGGCGAACCATTGCTTCCAGACGTAGTGAATCCGCTGGATGATCGTCCCCTCAAAGTCACTCTCCGATAATAAGTAAGGAACTGTGCTGCCATGCCCGAAAGGATCTATTGACCATCCCACCCGCGGAGTAAAATTCAAGTTGTTCTTCAACCACTGGTGACCCTCTATCAGCTGATCCACCATCGCATAAACGTGAACGTTCGCCTCGTCCGTCATCACCCAGCCCCCTGTCGTTATCTCCAATCGACCGGAATGAACTAATTCTTTTAAAGCCTGCAATAATTAATAGATATAAGTCCAACTTATTCAAAACGATAAAAATAAATTTATTAAACATTTCTAGCACGTCAATCGAACGATGATTCATTTTGCAAAGAAAAGGTTTTAGATTGAACTTTCCTATTTTAAATTAATTAAAGGGTCAAGCTGGTTAATAAATTCTATTTTAATATGCAATTAGTACACGTTTAAAAAGTATCTATTAACTGTTTTAGGGAACGTTTTCTTGTTGTAAAAATTAAAATTTCATTTCAATTAATGAATTCAGTCCAATGTGTTTAGTTTGTATTTTTATAAAATAAATATCATGTCACTATGGGGAATTCGCTAAAAGTAAAACACTTTTGTTTTCAGAATGATTTTTAATTAATTAGTTCCATGAATTGTGTTTTCAAAATAGTTAATAAACTTAAATTTTTTTTATGCAAGTCTTATAAACCAATCTTCAATTTGAAAAGTTGTGATTATAATGTTTTTTTTAAATGTTGTTTCTGAATTTATTCCAAAATAAACTATTTGCTCAAATACATGTCACTACCGTGTAAATAGAAACGGTTTGTTTGTCATACCAAATAATGCAACAAAAGAATGATTTTCTACAACAATTACTTTATTGTCAGACTCTTAAAAAAAGTAGAAATACTCTAGAAGATTTAGGGAATTCAAGTATCAATAAGGTTAACTTTGTCAATTTGTAAAAAATATTTAAACTTACATATTGCCAAATCACTCACAAAAATTGACAATATTACTAAACTAATTTATCCTTTAATCTGTAGAAAATATGCTTTAGGTATAAAATCAAAATTATTAATTTACAAAGCGTATATTAGACCACTTATGCTATATTCGTGCCCGGTCTTAAGAGATGTTTCAAATACAATGATTAAAAAATATCAAACCAAACAAAACAAGTTTATCAAAATGATCTACAATATGCCCTGGTACTCTAGTACAAAACTCATACACCAAATATCCAAATTAATTTATATTAAAGATCAAATTAATATTCAAACCACTAAGTTCTTAAGTAATTGTGCAAATATTGACAATTCAATAGTAATAAAATTTAGTTAGCCTAGTTAGCATAATTTAACCATTTAAATTATTATTATTATTATTTTTTCCTCTCTTATAATATGTTTCTAATATTCATAACTCAGTCTATACCTTAGATCAGTAAAAAAAATTAATACCTAAAATAAGTGTTTGCTAATCAGTAGTGGCGCCAAATGAATAAAATTATATAAAATGTAATAAACTGTACATATTGTGATTAATAAACATTTTTCTATCTATCTAAAAAATATTGACTTTTCTCAATTAATAGACATACCATAACATTGCAATTTAGTTTTTAATATAACTTTATTAAGCTTATTAATATATACATCTATGAGAAAAATAATAGGGCACCTGTTACTTATTACAATTTTTAGTTTTACTTTAATTATATATTTTTAAAGCATTAAGTTATAACAGTTAATATGTAGTTTTGTCAATTGATATATCTGATATCTGAATACATAAGAAATTCTCAATAAATGATAGCGATAGCGATTAGTTGTAAATCTTTGTATGATATTTTAGACACATACGGCTAACGGTTAGCGTAATTAAATTTAAAAAAAATATAATCTAATCCAATACAATAAAACTAATACAATCAACTGCGTATAATTTAAACCTCTCAATTATCCAAAGTTATCAGGAGGTTCCTAAAAAATCTCTAGATATTTCGAACTAAATCAATACATTTTAATACTCTCTGTAATTCGAACAAAAAAACCATTGTTATTTAACAAAACCACCCGGTAATTCGAACTTATCCTAGTCTAACACTCGACAATTCGAAATTGTTTAATTATTGTCTGCCCCTGGACATTCTCCTCGAAGTCGTGGGATCAAATCCCGAGCGGATATTTTTCTAGCGCGAAAATGTTTCTATTTGTGTATATTAATAACATCGCGAAATAATATTCATAGCGAATTATAAAAATAAGTAATGGCGCAAACAAATAAATAAATAGGGCGGATTGGCTGGATCCGTTTACAACCGGTCTAGGTGCTATTAATTGACTACTAATACACTGAAAAACAAACAATCACGTAAAATCTAACACCTGATGGTTGAGGTTGAGACTACCCCTAGTTCCGTCGTGAATGCCGTGATTTATTTATTGCATTTTAGGCCTTTCCTCTTAAAAGAAAGTTATTGAGCAGTTTGAGCAGCAGCAATGGAACCATTCGATAATTCTAAATATTTCAAGATTACTTCGAGTTACGAATTATCGAGAGGCGACTGTTGCTAAATAAATTAAAAAAGATACTAATAAACATTAAAATCGAAGAAAATAAATGAAATTTACTTTATTCCTATTCATTCTACTCGTGAAATGCATGAAAATTTTGTTTTAAGTAAATTTTTGTTTCGATAAATATTTCGAATTAAAGCTTATATGTAATTGGATATTTTGTAATTCAGAACCATACAATCTTCTTACTTCTAAAATTTGAAAATATAGTTTCATTCACGGAAGCTATGCAAATTTAATTGTTAAGAAACAAAGACTTGGTGTTTATTCTTAACACTTTATTATTAATCCGAAAAAAATTTACCACCACAGGTCGACGACATTCAAGTTATTGTTGTAAATATTTTACCAATTAGCACCAAATCCATCTAAAATTGTGAAATAAAGTGTCTTCTATATATAACAAATGATATTTAATATTTCTTGGAAACTTCTTGGATCATATTTTATTACCAATAACTTATCAAATAAAATATGAAATAATACTGATAATTGACTTTCATTTAAAGGAAAAGTGGAAGCTAAATCTTAAAAGAAATAAATAATTCAATAAACCAATAAACAAAATACTCACTCTTTGTTTGGAGGGATGCGCCTGATCCCACCACAATTGCAAAATACTAATTTCTGACCAAATGAAGGTCATGTCTTTGTACT
Source organism: Clogmia albipunctata (assembly GCA_001014945.1). NCBI lineage: Eukaryota > Metazoa > Arthropoda > Insecta > Diptera > Psychodidae > Clogmia > Clogmia albipunctata. Next base: position 7,100 of record JXOV01003469.1, read on the forward strand.
CTTGTAGCTTGGAGACGATCAGGTTGAGAATCGTCTTTGAGTCCGATTCGAAGTAGTTGACGAAAGTCTTGAGCCATCCTGGATCATTATGGGAATGAGGAACAATGATCACTTTCAGTGGAGGTCTGTCGGATTGCTTTAATTGTTGTTCGTATCTCTCTTCAAAGTTTTTGTCCCAGAACTCTCTGGACTTGATCCAATCCGGCTGGAATTCAAATTTGGAGAACTCTGCCACCGTTGAGATGTCTGTTTCGGCTGTCTCCAGCACAGAACACGTGTTCACGGATCTCGAATGTTCGATTTTGTTGTGATGGAGGACGGCTGTGTTGGTTTTGGAAGTGGGCGCCACCAAGCCGCTGGAGACAGGACTCGGCGACGACGGCTGGCCTAGGGAGATGTAGTAAAGGCAGAGCAGGATCGTCACAAAGGCGGACAAGAGGCCAAAGCATCGTGCTGAACCTCTGCGGAACACCTTGACCGTCATTTTTCGTGTCTTCGAGGAGACAATTCGCAAGACAACTATCTAATCGGTTGCCGTTGTCCACCGCACCAATGATTTCAACTTGAATTTGATAAATTCTCTGCGGCCTTGCATTTGTTACTACAGCACCATCGACCGATGATTACGCAAATTACATTCGCAATGCATTATAACATGATCTTGAATTTAGAATTGTCGCGATCCAAATCAACGATCGTCGTCGAGTCCAACTATACTGCCGCCAGAGCTCGCCTGATGTCCACGCCCATTAGACCCTGTTGTGCAATCTGAAATAATTAAAATGGAATTATATTTGTAATTCTCAAACATTATACATGTTTTGCAAAATTTTAATTGGGGTGTAATCAGTTTGTGAATTATTAAAATAACATAGCCGATTATAAAGATAATGTCAAAGCATTGACAAAAACTATTACATTTGGCAAATACTAGACTGCGAGTATACTCGTAATATAGTCATAAAGACAAGTTTATAATAGTTAATTATTCAACAAGATCGATAAGATAAGTCATTATTAAACACAAAGTTTGTTTAAAGCCACGAGCGTGGCGAGTGCCTTGTGTTTAATAATGCTTATCGACCGTGTTTTATACAAAATTTGGTTAAACTTTAATTTCAATGCACTAATTACTGAATTTATAGAAACTTTATTGGTGATCGCTTTGGGTTTCTCCAGTACAAATTCTAATATTTGAGTAATAGTTTCAATGATGTTTATGTTTCTATTTCATAACAAAATAATGATTCTGAACAGAATTTTTAAATATAAAAATCCATAACTGCAAGTTGAGAGTGTCGGATAATGTTCGTCAATATTTAACAATCAAACCTCTAGTATTAAAGTAACTTTTTATATAAATTGATGAATTTTATTAACGGAGGTCACACTTTAATAATAAAAAGCACTAGTTCTTTCAAGAATTCTTTAAAGCACTTATGCTATAAAATCGACTTTGACATAGCAAATTTCAGTGTCATTATATAAATTTTAAGCAACAAAAATTCTTAAGAGTTTTTAATAGGCAATTCATTATATTATCTTAATTATAATCTATATTAGATAGCTCCACATGAAACAAAGAGGATCAACTTCGATCTTTTACAAAAACAATATCTAATTTTAATTCATTTCAACTTGCACTTATCATTTTAATAGTATAAATATGTTGCCTATTAATTTCAGTCAAATTATAAGGTTTATCAACTTTAATAGTATTTTTATACAATAATTAGTGAAATCAAGCACAGTTGAAAAAGTCATTCATACCCAAAATTTAAAAAAAGTACGCAATTTTATGCGACAAATTTTTATTTTTTATAAAAATTAGGCCTTTTATGAAAATTTTAAGTGTAGAAATATATACCTAAAAAAGCCGTTTGTTTTAAAAATATTGGAAAATAAAAAAAAGTTATTGTTTGAAAATTTGGACTCTAGGTGTAAAGTTTCATGCTAATAATTCCAAGAATGAATATTTATTTATTTGTTGAATTTACAAAATATATATAAGGATTTAGTTAACATTAATATTGGCATAGTAATCCTAAAGCAATAAAATACGCAAAAGTGGTGATGAAATGTTTATTCTTTGCCTTTTTGGGGAAAAGATAATCAATTAAGCAAATACTATTAATTCCTGGCTACTTCTGGTATTGATAAATTTTGAATTAATACTAAAATGGTTTTTTGTTGGTTTTGCAATAGTATTTACCGACTTAAAGTGCAAAATATTGAAGAGAATATTTTGACTATTTTTCAGGTAATTTTTGGAAACGTAAAACTTCTTAGCAATATTCAGTGGTTATCTTTAAAAATTCGATTTTTAATTAATTAAACTAGATGTAAATTAAATATGTATTAATATGTACATGAATAATTTGTTGTAAAAACAAATAATTAAAGAAAGGTTAATGAATAAATTTTATACAAAATTAATTAAATTTGTTTATAGATAAAGTTGATACTCCTAATCTAAATCAGCTCATAAAGTTTACCATACAAATTAATTCCTGCTGTCTTTAATAATGTGCTGAAATTTGCAATTTAAATCAATTCTGTCGAGGTGGATAACTTTACTTTGAACTTACTGCAAAGTTTTAGGTATTCAAATTAATGCTTTAATTTGCTAAGGTTTTATACCTTAAAATAAGAGCAATCTTCCAAAATTGTATTATATTTTAAAACGCAATAATTAATTCCATTACTTCTATTTCTGTACCCGAAACACAGACACATTGTGGATTTTGAGAGGGAACTTAAGTTGAATTGCTATAATTAAAAAGCAACAGAAATGTCAAGTAATGTTAAAGGTTTCAATTTCCTAAAATTATACACTTGCTATCTGATATTACTAATTGGATAAATGCCAATTATTCGTAGGAGGTTATTACTGATGTTGCAATAACATTAAATTTAATTAGTCAAAGCAATTACAATTTGAAAGCATTATTTAGCAGAATTAAATGTAATAGACACCTTCTCTAGAATGAGTATCACTTGGGAGGTATTTATTTGTAATATTTATGGCGCTTTAACATAAATTTAAGAAAAAAATATAAGAATAATCAGGTATTCCATATCAATAATAACTACAGTTTTTATTGAAAACAACGGATAACTTGTAATTCTATTGGTAAAACCCATCGAAGCGGTTATTTTTAGAACATGCCAAGTTCCACTCCAATGCCATTTATGGTTGTGGGAAGAAAATCAATTCTTATTAAGCGGATTGCAGTTTTTTCTTGGACCCATAAGGCTTCTGAACTGTTTTCGTGATGTTATTTAATAATAAGAAAGAAAAATGTTATACTAAGGATAAATTGATTTATACAATTCTATTATATACCATTTAATTAACCTATGCAATCTCTAGAAAGAGTTCCATAATTCAATTACATTCAATTATATATTATTTAATACTCGCAGACAATCACAAATTAGTACTTTGTACTAAAATTCAATTACTAAAAATCATAATTTTAGATCGTAGTAGCTCGAATGCGAAATATATTTTGACATTTTCTTACTTCTACAATAAAGTAGGTTAAGACACATTAATTGATTTTTCTTCATTAAATGTCCATAAAGACATTTTCGTTCTATAACTTTGAGCAGTTTAATTAACTTTTTCTTGAAAATTTTCAAGAAAAAGATAGCCTTCTTTTTCGCTAAGACTTGCAACCGACAACGATCCGTGCAGAAAAGTAAACCGTTACAAAACCAATTAGCGTGAAGAAATGTCTACTTTTCGATACGGAATTGCACAAATAGTTATTTATGTTAGGAATGTGTGAACGGAAGGTTTTTTTTATTATGAGTATTTTTTTTACACGACGAAGGAGTGTAAAAAT
>JXOV01003469.1:11225-29474 GCA_001014945.1 Clogmia albipunctata
ATATGAAACGTCAATTCTTAATTCATGGCTACTTTACTTGAAAATTTATCTTGCAAAGCCACATTGTTTGTTCAGTGATAAAATCTAGGTGTCAAATCATCTCACAAATAAATCGGACTAAATATACGGAAAAATTCAATGTAATTACCGACTTCTGTTCCAAAATAAGATGAAATAACTGGTGATTCTCCAAAATTGGGCTCAAATGTGTAAATAAACTCAAATTTTAAGTGAAACAAGCAAAATCATATTTAACACATTTCAACTCATTTCAGGTCCAGTTTTTGGGATTAAATGATAAATTTTGTTCAAAATGAAGTTAGAAGAGTTAATGAATAATCTTTGGTATAATATATAAATTGATAAATATGTGAAATATGATTAGTCTTTTGTGTTTCAAAACAGTGAAAAAAAGTAATTTTTTCACTCCTTTTGTGAACTAGAATTTCACGTACTGAGAGTGATGAAAAAAGAGGCACTTCACATACAGAATTGCAAAAAACTATTTCCAGTATTGAAACTTGAAAAAATCAAGAACTACGCTGAATTGTGTCAAATTACTAAATTGTCGATAAAAAAATAGGCCTAATCTGCATACCTTCCGAAAATTAAATTTTTAAACTAAGAAATACAATCCAAGCATCGCTAAATTAAGCGAATTGAGGTAAAAGGAGGCAATAGTTAAAAATAAAACCTAACTTTTTCAGAAATTAAAGATTTTCTAAGGTAGGCCTATTTTTTTCTGAGACAGCCATCGTAAATATTAGAACTTTATGGATCGAAAAACAGAAATTAACTCTTATTTATGGTATACACCCAAAAGTAGGTAGGTCTGTAATAAATAGGCAATAATAATAAATACTGTGCAATGCTGTTTATCAGTAAACTTAATTACTATTTATAAGGCATAATTAATGAAATTGAGACTAGTCCGAGACCAATTCGCCAATAAAACAGTCGCGTTTAATAATTGTGTTTTTTAACTCAATTGTTCAACTATATGCAAATAAGCAATTGCAGTTCGAATATTAATACTTTTTTCTGTTCTTAAATATTACCAACTATAAAAATTGCAGTTATTTACTGTTCTTAGAAACTGATAAAAATTAACTTCACACAACTGAAAGATTTATTATCAATAGAATTCAATTTACAGTAAGAAACCATTAATTAAACAAAAGTGACTAATTAAGTTCCGTAGAGTTGTTTTAGATAAAGTTTGTCGGATTTTAATGGCATTTCGTTTGAATTTCGAATAAAGCACATCCAGGCAGTCGGGAGTGATTTTTATTATGTTAAAAATTAAGTACAGAGATAAATATCAGAGTTCCATAAAGTTCAAATTAAATTTTCCCTTTTTCATGGTCGGTAACCCATTAATAGCTTTATAAATCGTAGATATAATAAAAGTCTAAAATCCAACCCAGTGTATGTTTTGGTGTCTGGTTTTGTTCATTAAGTTTCTGCGAATTGATTCTGTTTTTATTAGGTAGAACAATGAAGTTTGATTATATTCGTATTTCGTAAGCTTTTAAGTAGTAAACACTAGAAGCATTCTCTTGAATCATCATCGTAAACCGGTTCAATTCAACGCACAACACAGCAATAATGTATTCTAAGACTGACTTAATTATTATGTAACTTGAGAGTCATTTGTAATAGGATCACAACATGGAAAAGGTCAAAGAATTATTCCACAAACATGGCTAATTTAAGTAAATTAACTTCTTTAATGCACACGACGATTATAATTATTATGAAGACACTAACCAAAACAAATGACGAGAACATCACGTTCTTTTAATCCGAAACAAATTAAGTGAATTAAGTTCTGCAAAATTTGACTGAAATGACCTTTAGGAAGTTTTTAGCTATTAAAAGGAATTCAAAAGTTTGAAAAAATCAATCTTCTTTAATACCCGTTGAAGTCATTATAACGATAAATTGCGAACACTAATTGGCAATTTAAATAATACAGCACAGTAAAGATTTTCAGAGAAAATTAATATTTATTGAAAAATATATCAAATAACATTTTTCTTCAGTATATTTTCATTGTCAAGAAGGGATCCAAATGTTGTCAACAAAGTTAAAAAAACTCATTATTTCCTCAAATATTTACAACAAAAGTTAATAAATTGAAGAAGTTGAAAAAAATACTTTTAATGTTATTGTAAAAGTTTTTGTTCTTTTATCTTTGAACTTATTGATATATTTGTATAAAAATATAATTGATTTGGGTACTAGAATTTGATACTAGGTTCTTTGAAAATCAAGGGTGAAACTAGAGTTTTGACGAAGACTCATTTGATGGATAAGTTATATTAGATCGTATTTTATACAAGTCTATAATTTTTTTTAAAACAAATTAACATAAAAATCAGTTCTATTTTTAGGAGATGATAAAAATGTTTGTTAACTTTGGTTTTTTTGTAGCAGGAAATATAATCTCTCTTTTTTGCTTTCGCGCAAAATAGATATTTATACAACAAGGTCGATAAGATATGGTATTATTAAACAAATAGGTTGTTTTAAGCCACGACCGTAGCGAGTGTCTTAAAGAAGGCCCCAATGTTTCGTAATACTTATCGACCGCGTTTTATACAAAATTTTATTAATTTTTAAAGAAATTAACACAAAACTTAGAAAAGATAATTTTAAATCAAATTTAAAATTTGTTCCATGCGAAAATGGAGATAGCTATATATTGTTACTTTTACTCGACATAGGAAATTTCACATTGCTTTTGCAATTAATACTTTAAATTTTAATTGAAACAATCAGTGATGTTCTGTTTGAAAGAGAAATTCGATATGTGCCTCTCTATTAAAACGGTATATTTAAATTAAAATAATCCGTTTTGTTCGGAAATAATCCACAAATACTGTTAAATCATACACACTAAAACTGCAGTCCTTATAAATTTGATGGGTTTCTTTCATGGAGGCCACACTTTAAGAAAAACACTCGAATTATTTAAAGCACTTGTGTTATAAAACCTCTTTGACAGAACAAATCTAATAATACAATTGTCATAATATCAATCTCATACAACAAAAATGCATAAAAATTATAGATTTCGGCCATAGATAATGTATTTTTTTTTTTTTTTGAACAGCGGAGGATAAATTTTATTAAGATATTTTATTTTATAATATTTTCTTGTAAAACGGTTTTAAAACATTATATAACTATAGTTGATTAGAAATCAGCCCAAATTAAATAGTTCTCTTTAAGAGTAATAACTCATAACTTCGATGCGTACAATTAAGTATGAATTTTTTATATTAAAAACAAAAACTATATTTAAATAAAAGAATGAATTCAACTGATCAGCGCGTTATTATTTTATTGTCAAAAATAAACACGACAAATCGTAAAGAAATATTTAAAGCTTCAGTTTCGTTATCTATTGATTATTTTTTTAATACGATGGTTAAAAAAATAAGCGAAAATTTTACAAAAACACATATCATTCTAATACAAGTTTGATAATATTAATTTTCTTTTAACCAAGTGCATTAAATACTAAAATAAACCTCAATATCAATTTCTTTGTTTCAAGCCACACAATGCAATAATAGAAATAACCACTATTAAACAACTATCTAAATCTACCAATTATTAGTAGTTGAAAATATTATTGAAATTTTTTTGTAAGAATCCATTCACCTCTATTGCTGTTATCGTAATTGTATTCATGTCCATTGTTGCATTCATGTTGCGTTATTGAATAGTATTTAAGCACTCGATATCAAATGCTTTCACCCATTTAACACGCTGTTGTTCTTTTCATTTAAATTCCCTAATATTTATTCAACAAATTCCCCAATTCTTTGATCATTCACTCGCTAAGAACAAAACAATCGTAGAATTAACGTACCTTGACCCAATTTAACTCTCTCTCGCTCGTGTAAGAATATTATTCAAACACAAGTTGGGATACAGGAATGCAAATATTGAACACAAGTAATAAATCAATAAACGGCTCTTTGAACGACTCTTGGTCCCGCATAATTGGCAATTAGTTTTAATGGGGCGTTTTGAATTGGCGCTAACAGGTGATTTGTACGTAAGTATAGTAACTTACATTCGGTCTTCATATTTTTTCCATTTTATTTTTTATTATTATTCGCGTTCTTCTTACAATAAAAGCAGTTATTATTATGCTTCTCGCACAATTTACTCTCGGCAACAGTGGGGAGCAGGGCGAAATGGCAAACAGCAAAACAAACTGAACCGCGATTGCCATAAAGTAGAGTGATTAACAATTGCTTTTTGTTAATGTACTTCTCCTTAGATGAGTGAGATACAGAGAGCGCTTGCTCCATTCTTTAATAAACCCCCCTGACTCTTTTCGGTCCCCCCTGTGTGAGGTAAATTATTGAAAGAGCTGGTTTAATTCTATTTTCCCTCTTTTTTGTGGAGCACTAAATTTCGTAACTCTTTGTAATAGAGAGTAGACTGGTAGACCATTGCCAACAGACAGACACTTTTTGCTCGACTTTTATGCAAACAATTGGATGCATTTTATGCAATTACTGACATCAATTTCGAAGGCGGGAAAGTCGAATTGGATTCCAGACTGTTGCAGAACCGTCGTTCACCGATTCTTTACAGCCAGCACCAAGACACCATCATTGGTAATTCGAATACAATTACGATTATTTTACAAACCGTTAATTGTCATGTCAAGTCTGTAACTAAGCGTTTGTCATAAAATGATCCCGTTATTTATGAATTAACAATGCTCACAGCTCATTAAAACCCGCCGTGCAACGCTCGTCCATAAAGATGTTAGTCACTTACAAGAATGGCCATGTAGTACAGTACTTGAAATTAGAGTTTGTAATTGATGTTCTCTAAGGTGTAAAGATATGTATTCTTTGAAACAGATACTCAGTGTTTCAATTTGTTATGCTCTGTTGTCATGTTTACGGGTTTAAAAGTAAATCTTGTGAAAGAACAATTTAATTTATGAGCTTTGGTTACAAAGAGTTCAAGACAGAACTAGAGTTGTTGCTATGGCAGTTTGTAAATTTCAGTTGATACCCAATTCTATATTTATACCAGCTATAAATATTTCAATCACCGTTCTTATCAATTTCTATTTTCGTTGATAAAGTTATCTCGTAATCTCTTTAAATACAATACTTTGATTTATATATAAGAACAGATTTATTTTGTACTTTTGGCAATTCGGAGAAAACTCAATTGAATTGAAGACAAGTAATAAGCGGGAGATTATTAGATCAAAATTAACCTTTTAGGTCTAAAAGTTCACATTATCAGTACCTATGAGTTAAGAACTCTATTTTTCAATTAAAGTGTACAATTATTAATGATAATATATAAAGTGTATTTATATGTGTTAAATGAACTTATTTAATTCATTTTATTCTTTTAATCTACATTTCAGATCATTATTATACAACAATGTTCTGAATGTTATATTTGTATCAACTGCTAATGATTGAATAAGAATTTTTAATACATGATATTCATTTGTTATTCATCTATTAATATAAAAAACGTAAAATATTGAATATTCATAGCAACAAGAAGATATTTACACATTTTTATTTATTTACACGCTGAATTTCTATACATTTTTCATGGCACAGAACCAACCAATAATGTCGACTACATTTCGATGCATCTATTAATAATCAAATGTTTAATTATTAAAAACATAAAATGTGTGCCAATACACCAATAACATAAATCAGGGAATCGGGCAAAAATAAGTTACGAAAACCTCGATTCTGGATAAAATTTAAACATAAAACTTTAAAGGTTTTAATTTTTAATTTATTGATTTAACCGTTATAATGACTAAAGTAGTATAAATTAGTTTATGCATTTTTGTTGCTTAATATTGTTATTATGACACTCAATTTTGCTCTGCCAAAGTCGTCATTATAGCTCAAGTGCTTTAAAGAATTCTTTTAAGCACGTGTGCTTTTTCTTTATTATTAAAGTGTGACCTCCGTAAAAGAAATTCATTAAATTTATATGGTCGTCAGTTTTGAAGGGCGTGGCTTAACTATGTTATGCTAGTGTTTTTTTAAAAAAAAAGCCACCTATCGGAGAACTCATGAACGACGTTTATCAAAGAGGCCGCATCATGTATTTTTACAGAAGTTTGGGGAATTTTTAAGATTTTTATGTTAATTTATTTAAAAACGCATATCTATTAAAGAAAAGGGCCATTTATTTAATATTTCTTTTCGAGCGAGCTGTATCAAATATGTTATGCAGGATACGTAAGATATTACATCCACTCCTAGTCCATACAAAAATGTCAGTTCAGGGCCTTATACATTTCGTATTTCTTATTCTTCTGTACCGGACTTTAATCATTATATTATTCTCCAAATTACACGAAATTTAGAATAGGATGATAAGATAATTAAAATACAATGTTTTACACAACAAAGGAGTTAAAAGACATTAAGCTTCTTATTACTGCAATAAACGAGAACATTTTTTGCAAGATAATCTAAATGTTCTTAAGTTAGTGGGGAATGTATTTCGGATGGTTATCTGGAATTTCGGAAGTTAAAGCCAAAAACCTCTTAACTACTGCATTTTATGGCCGCGAGTTTTGCTATCAAACATGGGAATCTTTGATTCACAAATGTCTATTCAGCGTTCGACAAACTCTCTTCTCTTTGACTCATTGTCGTCGTCTTTAAGAGTCCTACGCCCGTGTGTCCATCACAGGGTTGTGCAGTTGAAACCGCCACGGGGTCTCACCGGTTTAACGGGTGCACCACACAGTACAGAAGAACAATAACAACAAAAAGACAGTGCAGAATTATCAACGTAAATCAAAATTAACATTTTTGCGCATTTAAATATTCGCGTTCGTTGTCATAATACGAGATGGCAGATGTTAAACGGCAAGTCATAGATAAAAATCGATTCGTTTCAGGTGGTACATACATTACACACCACCACTTCAGTTCAGTGCAGAGAAGAGATGGGGGACTCGCGATAAAAAATATGCTTTTCTTGGGCGCATTCAGCAGAGATCTCAGACAATCGACATCGTGATGTTGTCCACGTTGTGACGTTTTCCTGATTGATTTAGTGTGGCAAGTCATATTGCAACAAAATGCACTGTATTTAGTGCATAAAGATGCACAGCAGTAAAAAATATATGCGGTTTAATGTAAGCCGGAGATAATGTCTGGACAGCAGTCAGTCACGATGGTATTTAATGCGAGAGGATTGTTTAATAAGTAAAGGCGATCAACCGTGAAAGTTTTGCTTAAATGCAATATTTTATGCAACAATTAATTTCTTTATTATCGATCAGTAATGCAATTGTTGAATAACGGAAACCCAAAGCTTTTGGTTAAAAAGGTAAACATGTAATGGAGATTATTTATTGCCATATCAGTTTTTTGCTTAATTTGTAATCATAAGCATTTTCATAAATTATTTCACATTTGAAATACACGAATTATACGAGTAAATGGTTTTAAATATTACATTTATCTTCTTATAATTATTTAAGCAACGTGTGGGAAAAATGAACCTTAATTAAACTCGAGTAGAGTTCTAGAAAACGTGTGAAATGAGTTTTCTAATTGATACGAGTGTTTAATTATGTGTTTTTACAACTAGTTTTTTTATCAGATTTTATACAATTCGCATATTTATTAGCTATTTTTCCGCGAAATATGAAGTAAAGAATAAGAAGACAACCTATTACTAAATTAAGGTCTAAACACATACTATTAAGGGAAGTTGTCAAGCGAATAAAACTTTTGGTCTCAATTTTTCAAGCACTGTATCACTGATATTCCTGTGATATCAATCATCATTTGGACTACATTTAAAAGCTAGGACCAACATTTAAGGAAAAATTTTCTTTTTGTCATTTAATGTGAAAAAATTTAAATTGATTGACGTCATAGCCCACTTTATTATAGAGACATGACAAATGTTAAAATATATTTTCATTCTAAGCTACTAAGACTAAAAATAATAATTTTGAGTATGTGAATTTTGGTACAAAGTATTAATTTTGTGTATTTACACGATTTGTAATTGTCTGTGGGTATTGAATTATACTTTATTCAACACTGTACGATTATAAAACAATTTCTAGAGGAAGCATTGGCTTCTAAAATGTAAACATGTTTCAACAGAATTGTATAAAATATTTTAAATATCTTTCCCAAATTTTTCTTTAACTACAAATTATATTATGAATAAAAAATATACTAATTAATAAAAAGAATAGATTTCAGGAAGTAGGGACTAACAATATCATGTCCGACCGCCGCCCATGAGGATTTTCATCCTTGCACTATAATGATTACTGTCGGTTAAAACTCTGTCAAGATAAGACATCCAAACAATCCTCGGTCGGACAACCCGTGATCCTACAATTCTAACTTAATCATATCCTAAAACTAACCAATTGAGATCCGTTCTAATAGAGCGACTCATATACTACTAAATCCTGTCCAGGAATGTTTTCACAAGTGGACGATCGAGGAAGACAGGCCATGGTAGGGAGGTCAGTAATTGACGTCGTAAGGCCAATAATCGATTATAGAGAAGCTTCGTGTTTTTTGTGTTTTTGTGTCATGGTCCTCTAGTGTGGCTTAAATACTCAACTCAACCGAATATAACAAATTATACATATAAAGTTTAAGTTTTCGTGGTTGAAAAACTACAAACTAAAACTTGAAAGAGTATAACTCACCATGAGAATTCTTAAATAAAGACACAATAAGTCTTAATAAAATGCTGGAAAGTTTGAAGGACAGAAGTTCAAGATATTGTGGAGACAAAGACTAGACAATTATAATACAGCTAATTAAAACTGAAACTATTTCTAAATTAATTAGAATTTGTATATAAGCTGTGTACATAAGCTATTGTAAAGACCAAATAAAACTTATTTAAATTTGTTTAGTTTAACAATTGAAATAAAAAACGATTGCGCAATTCCCACTTATCAGCCGACCCTTACATTAAAGTAATAAAATCCAAGGCTTAAATTCTTGTTTCGGAATTAAGGAGATTAATTTCTTTTTGCAAAAATATCGCTCATATAATTTAATGAATGTACACGCCGTCATATAACATTGCATCGGGAATTTCTCCGATCAAACAGCGATCTGTTGATCCATCTTGATGGACGATTAATCTGATTGAATATTCGCCTAGGATCTTTAGCTGCGTGATTAATAAGCGCAGACCACGCACCGGGATAAATCTTTTGTTGATGGACGGCGGCAGGGATTACCATTTGATCATTCATCATAAATTTATAAAATCAAGATTTATTCTAGTGTAGCGAAACAAGAGAAAAAAAATAATTACAGAGAGAGAGCAAAATAGTTGGAAATTGAACCGGGGATCAGTACCTATAATTATTGCAATCGCGAATCTTGTAATTATGATTAACACGTCCCATACTGTAATTGTGGCGACTTGCGTGTCTCCTCGTTATTGAATGTGACGCCGCCGACAAAATGACGGTTCACTGGGCATGAAGAAAACCTTTTAGTAGACTCTTAGCCAATTGTTAAACACAATTATAGACTGTTTCAAGTATTGCAAATAAATTAAAAAGTTACCCGTAGTATAAATATTCATCATATGACGCATTCTAAGATTTTTAAGTAAAAATATGACAGAACTGAAATTTTTTAAGCAGTTGTATTAAAAAAAAATCACTTTAAATACGAAATGGTTTTAATTTTTCATATTTGTGCAAAAAGTAAATATTTTACGAATTAAAATACAGTATACAAACAAAATTTGAAAGAATCTTCTATTACAAAAGAGTATTACTTCCCTTCAATGTCCTTATAACCGGATTCTACTGTAATTCTTTTACTAATTATAAATACTATACCTTAGAGATTAATTTTAAATGTGTTTGTGACTGGAAATTTCATAGTCCAAAAGCAATCTGAGTAACCTACTTGCTTCATTCACAGAATTGACAATTTGTACGCATTTATTTACATCAAAAAGTCATCTTTAAAGGTCATTAGAATTTTTGTCCTAAAAATACGATTGAAAGAGGATACTGAAGATGTGTTCTCAATAAAATAATGACAATTATCAGATTTTCTTGTGAACATTCTTGAAATGTGAGTTTTAACAAAATTTTAATTTAAAACTATTGATTTGTATAATAGTATTTGTGCCGTGCAAAAATCTAAATATAATTTCATCCAAATTCTGCCGTTCCGTCTTAAATTACTTGAAATTTATTTCAATATTTTCTTAATGATGAAGCCATGAAAGTTGTACCCATAATTAACAGATCGGTCTATATAACTGCACCGTGGGCAAAGAGACATATGGACATTGATTCTGAAAGGTAACATGATTAATTGCTGACGGCATCCAATAATAGACCCATAAACTTTACCCTCAAAGACTTATTTAATTATAGGAGTTCCTCAATGAGAACTGACTGACAAGACAACTTGTGACATTTTGGCATTTAACGAGTTATAGTTCTAATTACACATAATTGATACCGTTTTATTTCATACAAGGAATACTAAAATAAATTATGACAATATTAATTGTTATAATAAATTTCTATTTCAAAATCCTAAAATAAAAAAAAATCTAAATTAATTACGATGAATTTGCATTTTGGAAAGTCAAAATTTAAGTTCAAAACAAGATTAATCTAATCTTCAACATTCAAAATAGATTTGTATTTTTCCAAATTGTATTAATTTCCTTATCTTTGGAAAGCTTTCGAATGTAGCGAATTTTTAACATATTTCTATACAATCTGCTTCTTTTAAACTCGACTTCGATAACCATGTGTTTTATTTAAGCGATGAGGCTTGACAAAATAAATATGTGCTTCTTATTTTTAGATTATGAAAATATCGTAACTAATTTGTGAAAAACATCATTTTACAAATTGACAACCTTATTTTGGAGCTGATCGATTGATCTACATTCTATATAAATAAATCAACATTAGCTTATTATAAATCATGACTAAACTAAATATTTATTTTATGGAGTTTTGTCGAATGAAATTAATTGTTTGTACTTTCGTTATCCATTTGAAAATTTTGTATTTTTATTTCACTAGGGCGTAAAAGAGTCAGGAGTCTTCGAATAAATTTGTTTTAAAGTCAAAATTCCCGCGCAATTTTGAGAAAAAATTGTCCACCAGGGTTCACAAAATAAAGACATTCGCATTGAACTCTCTTGTCACTGAGGCATTTGATGGTCTATTGCCAAATTTAGCTTCAAAAGCTTCAGGAGTTTCCGTTTTTTTCAAAATCTCATTTATGTGAAGCTGGATTTTAAGCAGTAGCTGTAGCTAAGAACAAATATCGGTCAAGGATCCATGTGGAGCAAAAAATGAAAGTAGCAGTGCCAACACTTATTCCCCACTTTGAAAAACTGTGCGGAGATCACCAAACTCTTGTCTGCGGCATAAAATTTGTTATAACTCAATTTCATATTGTACATCTGTAAATATATTTGAATTACATAACTTAATTTCATTTTTTTTGTACATTTTCTATCGATAGTACATTTGCTATAGATAGGGGTGCGCCGTGACAAAATTTTACCTTCGCAAGGGCGCCGCGGGCTGGAAAAGTTTTGGAGCCCCTGCTGTAAACAGTTAATAGCTGATAATTCATACTAACTAGTCGTATGACTATCATTAAACCTATCCTGTAAAGTGGCCAGCCCTATACTGCTCTGGTGTGTGGTGCCGAATGGCGGGTTCAATAAACAATTCTATCCATTATAATCCTTTTCATGAATGTTTATATCGCCATTCTCTATCGATAGCAATAAGATACACGTAGTTAGGGCAGAAATGGTGTTAAGCAGAGGAAACTAGGGCGACGTGTTAGGGCTATAATCCCCGAGCGGGTTTTGCGCCCACTAAACAATAACCAGTGCTTATTGTAATAGCCGATTTTAAAGAATGCGTGAATTTGAATACAAATGGACGAAGTCTTGCATAGATCAAAGTCAATAAGCATTATTAAGCACATAAGAATACTCCCTTTCATCGACTTTTCTGTGTAAATAGCTATTATGCTATATTTACTAAATGTAATGAAATCCTAATAGTCTAAATTGATTTTAAATTGTAAATAAGCGTCTATTTGACTTTCATTTTCCCAAATATTGATTAATCACAATTACATGAAATGACAATCCAATTGACCTGATCCATTGTCGACTCAGACATTGATTGATTCAAATCTGCTTAAGTGAAATGATTTAAACACGACCACTGTCGTCCAAATTCTCCGACTATCTGAAGCCATTAGGGTTAAAATGATCTTATCTCTCTGGTTAAAACCGCTTAGCCCTTTCCAATTTTGTGCGTATTAAAAGGCAACAATTTATGGTAAATGCATCAAATGGCCAAACATCGTAATTAGCACACAATTTTGACGATTTGCGACAAAATGCGACTCTGATAGCCAGCTCCCCACTGTCCTTTTGACTGGAGACCGGAGCCGGTCTCCTAAATAGCCCGGGAGAATTACTTCTTGGAACGGGCACCAGATATTTTTTAATTGATTACGAAATGCTTGCATTTTATCATCATCAGCCGTCGTAGCAACATTGAGTGCGCTCTCTTTATTTTTCGCTGCGATACATTTCTTCTTCTTCCCTTCCATTTTCATCAGCATCATCATCAGAGACTTTGTAGTTCCTCCATCCCTCTTTCATCCTCTCCATTACTCGCGTTTTAACCGTGTTTGGTTAATTTATAATGCCCTCATTACAAGTATCAATTTTGTAATAAAATTCGCAAGCCATTCATCTGTCCGAATCGATTAACAACAATTATAACAACACTGAAAAATTTGGCCAGCCTTCTGATGAGGCTATAATACCAGTGGCTATAGGGTCGGGCGGTGGTGGTCTCAAATCGATCAGATTCGAATAGGCTTCCCATCAATTTGAAGCCAGTCAAATGGTAATTATCTTTAAAAAATATGATTGATGTAAATTTTTTTTAATGAATGTGAACTTTTGTCAACTCACAATTGAGGAAAATTGAGATATCGAGTCGAAGGCAGGTTTCTCATAGTTTCCAAATTAAAATATGAATTTTATGCATTTTTGTCGCATAAAATTATTATTATGACACTAAAATTTGTTCTATCGAAGACGTTTTATAGCACAAGTGCTTTTTTATTATTAAAGCGTAACCTCCGTGAAAGAAATCTTACAAATTTATATGAACGTCAGTTTCGTTGTGGATGATTTTACAACAAAACAGATTATTTAAATGAAAATATAACGTTTTGAAAGAGATGCACATATTGGAATTCTATTTCAAATAGAACATCACAAATTGTTTAAATTGAACGTATTAATTGAAAATCTACGTGATATTTCATATGTGCGAGTAAGAGAAAAAAAAGTATAGCTTTCTCCATCTTTCAATGGAATTTGAAAAGGAAAGAAAAACAATATTAGGGAGACAACAAATTTTAAATTTGATTTTAAGTAAACGATTGTACTTTTTAACTTTTGTGTTAATTTAATTAAAAAAGCTTTCAAATTTGTATAAAACACGGTTGATTAGCATTATTAAACACTCGTGGTTTAAAACAGCCCTTGTGTTTAACAACGCAAAAAAATTGGATAAAATATTTTATTATACAACAACGCTATTATTTGATGATTCAATTTCATGAAATTCCCATACAAAACGGTTAACAATCCTAACTTCTTCTTTTAAAGTTGGCTTTATTCCTTGGATTGATTCAGTTCTGTTTTCAGTCGGGTCTTAAAATGACCCGCTGAAATATCTTCATTCTTACATCCCAGAACGAATACTTGGCAGTCTTCTGAGAGATTCTCCTCGTTTTCCTTGTCCATCATCTTTTCAGTTCGTGGTAAGTGCATTCCGCCGTTTTTCTTCCCTTTTTTCTTCTTCATTTTGCCCCCTTCTTTTGTTCACAATTAGCAAACAACGCGCGCTTTGACAAATGAAATCTTCTGTCCAATCCCGACAAGAAGCTCACGATTCTGTGTGGCTCCAGCCCTCATCACCAATTAATTGCTATCTTAATTTATGACAACCGATATTGACAAAACATGCACATTTCATGCCGCCGTTGCCCTCGTGATCCCCATAAATCACCACCAGCCAAAATGTCTAATTTTAATCTGGTCGTCGCGTACGCGCGCTCCCCTTGTCGTCATTCAGATTCATGTGCGAATTTTCGCAAATTCGTACATCGCGGTCAACAATTTGTGTCTCGTCTCGAGACACAACGAAAAGAGCAATGTTTTGGCAACACTTATAGTAAACATGTCAAGTGAAGTGGTTACTGTAATAAATGTTCCCTATAAATCAAACAAAACAGGGAGAATTTGCATTTTTATAGAGAAATGCCAAATTCATGGTAAAAAAGTGCTAATTATGTCTTTTGCTAATTAATTTATTTTTAAATATCGAGAGTCGAATTTTATAACTTTGACAAAAATGTTGCACATTTAAGTAAATAGTTTGCTGAATTGATAAACTTAAAAAACATTGAGAATTTCAATCCTTTGAAATGTGGTTACTGACTTGAATTGTCCTGAGTTTTTAAAAAAATTTCAATAAATTAACTTATTTTTGAATAGTAAAATATAAGTTTTAAAAAAAATAATACAAAAGATTTTAATACCTTAACTTATGGTCTTTTGATATGAAAATGTTATGTTGGGTTGAGCATTAGAGCCACACTATCATTCAAGAAGCTTCACTATAATCGATTATTGGTCTTACGATGTCGATTACCAACCTCCCCACCATACTGTTTTGGTAAGGGTTCCAATTGGTTAGTTTGAGGATATGATTGGAAGTTTAGGATCAATATGAAAGTCTTATCATGATAGTATTTTAACGGACATAACTATAACGTTGACACTACTGGCGTAGCGAAAGGGGGTGGGCGGTGGTATCAAATAGTGCTAGTCGAATCGAAAGAAATCGTTTCAAAATGGGAATAAGTATTCGTAGACTGACAAAAAGTTGTAAAAGTGATTTAGTGTTTAGGTCAGGCTCACGATCCTGGTCGTATTCAACTTTATAAAGACCTGGTAAAAATGATTTTCAAAATATAATCCTCATGTTGTCTGGAGTACAGTCTGGCATTAGGGCAATTAGATATGGCAATAAAATTGACAATTAAAAGAAAGTTAAATTTGGGTTCTTTATAATACTTTTATTTAATGCTCCTGTCTCTAGGCGACTTATAATCCCTTCATTTGGTATAAACCCAATGGCACCGTTTTGATTTTTAACACAGGTCACACAGGCAAAGAAACAGACATGGGACAGGATTGAAAATCTGTGTATTAAATTAAAGATAAAATAATTAAAGAGTTGCGTTTAGGGGTTTATATAGTATAATTACCCCCATAAGAATTAAAATTTAAAGCTGAGACATGTAAAAATTTTCTTATGTGTTATGATTTTTAGCATTTGCCATTCGAATTTTGTTTGTAAAAGATCTCTCTTTAAATCGAATTAATTTTCAACATGGCTCAGCAAGTCAGTGATTCCGCTATCCTTACTCCCTAAACTTATTTATACAATTAAATTACTTTTAAAACATGTTTGTCAAATTTTGAATAATCAATTTGTTTTAGAATAAAATGTAGGGGAAATATGGACAAAATGGCATACCTGTCGTTTTGTCTATAAGTGGTTTTTATTTAATTTAGCCGTAAATATTTTGTCCATAGATAGCCAAAATACCGAGATATTACAAACACTTACCCCATCCTCAGTTCTGGAGACAAGACAATAATGAAATCGAAAATTTCTTAATACTTCTCACTATAATGGGGCGAATTATTCACTAATGCTTTCTTTTAGATCTAGGACCCAAAGGAGGTTGGTAAATTGTTGGAATTCGGTTTACACTTCTTGAACTTGTATTCCTAGGCGAACACAGAGTTTAATTTGTGAAATTAGGCCAATAATTATATCGTATTTAGAGGAATGCCATTTTGTTCATACGGTTTTAAAAAACCGATTTTCGCCGACTTGTGTTTAACGCTGTTTAATTGTTTTTCTGCTCATTTTTCGCAACATTTAGATTTAAATTTCAATAAATATATAACCAAACATGGTTACTGTATAATAAGGCGTTGTTGTGTGCTACCCACAAAGAATTATGATCCAAAAACAAAACACCATGCCATTTTGTACATACTTCCCCTACTTATAGTCAACCTTTACAGCATTTGAAAAACAAAAATAAGAATTATTCTATCCAAACCGAATGATTTGTTTTTACAAATCAACACAATACTAATTAATATTAATGCATAAAATTATTTTAGGTTTTGTAGTTTAGTACATAACTCGATTATGAATTGAACCGTGATAATTAGATTAAACGGTATTATAAATTTAATTAGAATAATAAAATATTTAGTTATCACAACGAGAAATACACAATAAAAATAATTAGCATAAAACAGTTATTTAATCTCGCAATATTACATAAAAATGAATTTATAACATTTATTTTATAAATTCATATAAACTAATAAACGAAATATCACCAGTAAACAAAATTCCAATAAACAATTGAGATTAACCAAATCCAATCTCTCGACCATATTTCGAGAAATTGAAAAGGGATATTTTTAGACCCAGACAAAACAGACTTTGAATTGAGATGCCGGAAACGGGATCTTACATTTCATTGCAAGTGAGTGCAGAATTAATGCATTCGTGTTGCACTTTTATTCGTAATTAATCCATTCATTAGACTGAAAGACGGGCTAATTAGCTGTGTCATTCGGGGAAATGCAGCTGGTGGAAATAGACTTGGGGTTCTTCACTCTTACGCAATCCACTTAATCTTAATTTAATTAATAAACTTTTGCCTCGCAAATTATTTACGTCAATGGGAAAAATAAAAATAGTTTTCAGACCAGAACTCTCCTATTCGCTATTGGAGATCAATCAAATTTGCGATCCATTCCCAACCCACATCGCATTTTGTCGCACATAATAAAATAAAAATAAAACTTTCTAATACAAAAATAACATCAAATGTTCTATTTCTAAAATATCTTTACGACTTTTAACATTTGCCTTAGGGAAAACATCTATTGAATACAAATAATTTAAATGCAGGAATTATTTACTTATTACAAAATAAGGTCTAATTTTAGATTGAGTAATAGACTAAGTTGTTTAATATTCTATATTTGTTGATTAGTAGAGGACGACATGAATTCTAAATTATTTGTTGCTGATCTATTTATTGAAAAAAAAAAAAAATCAAAAATCAGTATAAAATAAATGAACTTGTATAAACTAAACTTTTATGTCAAGTTCAAATAAATAGATAGAATTAATTGAATTTATTATGACGAGCGCATCTCCAATGACAGTGATTACGGCTTCTACTCGACATCTACTGTTCCGTCTGAATTCTTCCCCGTTCTTCTTCAGGCCTCTTCGACTAGGAATGTATTAATATTGCATTCACATTCGTCATCGGCGACTGATGTAGTGAAATGTTTTTTCTTTAGGTACATACTTAATTTTGACTTTGGGTATTTTAAAATAGATTTCATGATCTTTATATCTCTACTATTTAACATATTTCAATAAGATTCCTTTAACTGAGCTAAAAGTCAGCTTGACCAGAAATAATACAAGAGATGTTTGCTAATTTAATAGTTTAGATCACCGAGTGTTTAAAGTAATCTTCATGCCGATAGACTGGATATTTATGTATAAAAGCAGTGCTTTAATAGTTATTTATACAACAAGGTCGATAAAATAGGGCATTATTAAACACAAGGGTAGGTTTAAGCCACGAGCGTAGCGAGTGAATTAATAAAAGCTCGAGTGTTTAATAATGCTTATCGACCGTGTTTTATACAAAATTTTATGCATTTTAAATAAATTAACACAAAAATTTAAAAAAAACATTCGTTGTCCTAAAAATTAAATTTTAATTTTTTGTCTCGCTCACATTGTTTTCCTTTCCGAGAAAATGTAGAACGCAATATCTTGCATTTCTTTCTTTCACATAGGAAATATTATCCGTTAATGGATTGTTTTAAATTTAAACGGTAATTTCATTTTAAACCATCCGGTAAAACAGACAAAAACACACACATACATCCGCAAATAAAGATAATCCCTACATAGCAAAACTGACGTACATATAAATTTGATTGATTTCTTTCACGGAGGTCACACATTAATAATAAAGAAAAAGCACG
>JXOV01003478.1:1695-12479 GCA_001014945.1 Clogmia albipunctata
TGCTTTTTCTACGCATTCCCAGTCGAGGGGAAGAAGAGAAAAACCGGGGAACGAATAAGCCGTGAAGAAGTCGCCGCAAAACTGTCATTGGATCTGCGCCCGTCACAATACACATGATGCTGAAGATGTGTCATCAATTAAATAATGGTAGTTATCCGATTTTCTAGTAAAGCGTTTTAAAATTTGAGTTTTATCAAAATTTTAACTTTAAATTTGTGATCTGTAAAGTAGTATTTGTGTCGTGTAAAAATATAACAGAAATTTCTCTCTATTGGTTTATCCTATATGTAAAAATGACTCAGAGTTTGGTTTTCGGGTCATAATTCTCCGTTTTGTAAAACCTTATGGACAAAATGACATACCGGTAAATTCGATGTTATTAGTGGCATAATTTCGCATATAAAACATTCTTTTCATTAAGAAACCCAAGTTCTTAAACAACCTTTATAAAAAAATCTAATACGTTTTTTAAAAAAAATCATAGCACATTTTCAAACGGGTATTTTTTAAAGTCAGATCTAACATAATTTGTACTAATATCTTATTTCAGGTAGTTGTACTTAAATATAATTATTCTAATTAAAGAAATATAACGGCAGTATCTAAATCTAAATCGTATAGTGGAGTGAGCCTTCTCGTAATTAATAATTCAAAATCGATACCTTTGACCAAAGTTGAAAGAAGAGACTTCGAGGTACCATAGAATTTTAATTATAAATTTCCATTTCCTTTGTAAATTGAATGAAGATATTCAATTGGAATTTGAATTTAATAAGTTCCTTCCCAGTTTGCATCTTTTTGGCGTTAGACACATTCAATTAAAACCACAATCAATGTTGATTTAGATTTAGCACTCTTTGGATGAAATAGACTCGGGTATCCGAGTTAATAAAATACAGTGGCGCAGTTCTAATGTTATTGGGTTTGAGTATATTTCAGAAAATTGTTGAAAACTCTATTGCTGAAGATTATCAGGTTTACACGTATGAAATGTCGGTTTGAACATATAGATGTCGAGCAAAACCTAAATATTTATCGATTGTCATAAAACTTTGACAGTGTGAAGTGTCAACCTCGACTATGAAACCACCATAGTTTCGCGCCAATCGAGCGTCATGGTCGTTTACTCCCAATGTAGTCAACATGTTGAGTTTCATGCAAACGCGGACAGCAATTTTTGCAATATCATTGAGTAAAAACAAAGCAACTGAAAATCATGAAATTTAGGTTTTCGGTAAGTCTTACAATTTTCGTGAAAGTTTCTTTCAGGTCTAGTAGCTATAATAACAATGTCATCCGCATATGCGCATAATTGAGTAGATTATATTATATGGTCTTAATTATATTAGCAGTAAATATAATATTTATAATTGTTAATTTTTAACAAATGTATGTAATCATTACGCACTAATTTTTATTTTGCAAATGAAAAATATTTCTTAGACTTTTTGTGATTAAACTTTTATTTATTATGCTTTCAAAAGTTCTTTAAGAAATTGTTTTAAATGCACATTGTTATTCAAATTTTTCTACTCGATTGCAAAATTATATACTTTTACAAAAATAAATAGTAAATAGCACAAATTATTTTATTCTACTCGGTTATAAGACACAAATTTATAATTCATGAATGAAAGCTTTACTATGCCAATGAATTAAAAAAGATAGTAATCGCACAGTAGCTCTTATCGTGAAGTTCTAATCAGTTCTATTTTTCCCCAAAGAATGTTAAAATAGTAAAATAATGGAATCATATAAAGTTAGCCATATTTTATTTAAAATAATTCATTGGCTGAACTTCAGGTTAAAGTGAAAAAAGAATTGACAACAAATAACAATCATTTTGTTTAAAAAAAAAATAACCTCAAATTGCCATCAATTACTTAAGAAAGTATTAAAATCATTTGTGTATTGCCATTATTGCAATAAATTATCATTTGATTGACACATACAAATATTTTCTTCCAAATCCACTTAAGTTCATAATGATATCAAAATATTGAAACGAAGTCTATTTTGGTTACAAAAGCTATCATAATTCAAACACGCTCCCGAATTGATTTCTGTTCATTCGTGTATGTAATATTTGGCAAATACTCGTACATGTTTCTGACACGTGCGACTTCATATTTATTATTGTTCGATATCCTAAGTATCAAAATATTGGATTGACCAATTATTTCAGAGATAGAGAAAAATAAAATAAAACAAGCCAAGTCAATCTTTTTAGAATTCTAGTAGTAAACGATTCTTAAACAATATAAACATTTTGTGTGCGTAGGATAAGATCATGTTTTTGGTTTGATTTCTCATCATATTCTCTCTGCCAAATATTTAATTAGATGTTTTAGAATAGTATTGAGTATAAATTTGAAGTTGATGCGATATTTGGTTTTATAGATATTAAGCAATCGTGGGGGCGGTTATGGCCTTAACTCGCGCTGTATATTATATATTTTTATATTAATTAATTATGGATGAAGGCAATAATTATCAAGCAACTTTTATTTTCGTAAATAGTTTTTAAATATTAGTTTTCAAATGTAAAATCTTAATTCTTAAAAAATAAATGAAAATTTCAACAATCAAATCCACAGTCTGGTGCGGCCGACGACCTTTAGCATTTATAAGCTTCTATATTTCTATAAACCTTAGAATTTTATACAATTAACTTCATTTTATTATTGGAATTAATATCATAAAAATTAATTCCGATTATAAAACCTTTGCAGCCTCCTATCATAACCCTTTAAATAAATAATTTTCCCTTTAAGAGGATTTACGTACATAGTTCATTTTTTGCGAAATTAAGTTTAAATGATTTTCGAAATAAAAATCTCTGGATATTTAATTTTTTTTTTAAAGTTTATTAAAAGTTTTATATTACTCTCTTCTAAATAATTTCAAGACACATAAATGAAATTTGAAATAAAATACCTTGAATATGTTAATAAAGCTGCTTTCATGGATGAAGTCGTAAAAGGCTCATACTCTCTAAGTACTATATACCAATTAAAATTGTTTTTTGCACTCCCGTATCGAAACATAAGCTTTTTGATATCCATTTGAGTTTCGTAATGTTTCACTTTATAGCACTCAGTGAAAATTTTGAATTTTTCTTTCACTAGTGAAAAAAATGCTATTAACTATCCAACAAATTTGTCTCAAAGTCAAAACTTGGTCGCCATTGTTGCCATTAAAATACACAAAATATTGGGGCGTGATTAAGTTTAAAATTAGTTAATGTTTCCTGTTTTAAAATTTTAACATTTACCGTTTGAACAGCCATCTGCATTTAATTTGGTTATTTTTGTTCGATTTATTTTACAGAAATTAAAGCAAACAAATCTTCCATGTCACAATAAAATATGCATTTGCCTTATTACCCAGGTAGTCAAGATGAACTCTAACCGTTAACGGTAACTTTACAAGTTAATATTTAACTTGAAACATTTGTGAAACATCTGAATCTTTTAATTTTAAATTTAATGTGAAACAATTCAATTTCAACTCAAAGAGATATTTTAAACCGGTTAAATATAAACTAAAATAAGAATATTTAATAGTTATTTTTACAACTAAGTCGATAAGATAAGACATTATTAATCACAAATCGCTACACTCGTGGCTCATCGACCGTGTTTTATACCAAATTTTATNCTGAATCTTTTAATTTTAAATTTAATGTGAAACAATTCAATTTCAACTCAAAGAGATATTTTAAACCGGTTAAATATAAACTAAAATAAGAATATTTAATAGTTATTTTTACAACTAAGTCGATAAGATAAGACATTATTAATCACAAATCGCTACACTCGTGGCTCATCGACCGTGTTTTATACCAAATTTTATGCATTTTTTAATAATTAAACACAAAAAATAAAAAACAATATTCGTTTTCCTACAATCAAATTTAAAATTTTGATAAGACTATAGAGATACAGAAACGTTTTCAAAGAGGCCAAAATAGTTACGCGCTGATCATTGTTCAGAATTTGTTGTAATGAATTTATTCCCGAAATTTGTATTCTCTTACTGAAACGAATTATTTTTATTCAGTGACGATCACATTAATCAAAAATCTTATTGTTTTCTGAAAAGGGGTTAAATCAATAGAGTTAAAAATTCGGTGCCTGTGGTCGTGCCAATCAGTCAATTACAATTTAATAAATATGTAAAAACGAAAGACACTGAATTAGTATATTTCGACACCAGTGCTGTAATAACATATTTCACATGTGTAGTACATATTGTGTACTGAACGCTATTTTGTGTAATTCTGAAAAAATACCAGATAATCAATAATTACAAAGAAACCGTTCGCAGCGGATTTTTCAAATTGTGGAAAAAGTAAGTCACAATGTGTATAAGTAAGAGTGAAATAGGAATACTCCAAACGAAATGGTTTAACAACAATATGTAATTTCATTAAATTGCTAACAATTTGTGTGAAAATTTTAATTTAATTTAGCCTTTCGTCCTGGAACGTAAGCCGTTACTGAAACAATTTGCGTTAAGAAAAGGCTACATTTCGATACGGAATTGCACAAAATGACATTCGTCTTCGGTTGTCGCTGGCGCGTTACATTGTGTTCTATATCGCAAAAAAAGTAAACGCCATAAATACTATCAAATATTTGGATGCCCAGTTGGTTAAGCGTCGCGACACAAAATTGGAATCGTGTGTTCAAATCCCAGTAAAAGTAGTGATTTTTTATTTCAAAATTCATTTGCCATTAACAAAATAATATCCCTGACCTCAACTGTCGAACAACCAGCATCGTCAACGCTGTTCGTTCATTCAGACAGATTTTCAAATCTTGTATGGAATGCATAAAATCGAAGAGATAAGCCGGATCTTTCTATAATACCAGTATTCAATTAATGTATACAGATGAAAGTTGTGAAAAGAATGATATTGTTCGTATTATGTGTGTTCTGTTTCGGTGGCAAAAACCTGTCATTAAAAACGCTCTATATAGAATCATTTATTCATGGTGCTAATTCCACCATAAAAAAGTAATGATTTATAGAAATCATATTCAATTATCAATTGTGAAAGACTGGCCAATGAATAGATAGTACATTTGATAACTTTGATTGCGTAAACCAATTGATTAAAGCTAGACCTCCACAGAGATGGAAACATCTAAGAGCAATACGCCCAACCGCGGAGGGCAGAGTTATGAGGAAGTACAATAGATATTCAGGTCAAAGTGCAGGATCACCTCATAAAAAGATAAAAAATACTATCGATCGAGATGGTTTGTCACAATAAATATAAGACTCTCAAACAACACCAATTTCGAAAAGATTTTCTAAATGATTGAAAATTCTGAAGCTATTGATGGTTAAATTTAACAAAATGACTGAATTTAATTTCTTTCAAAAGGGTGTATGTAATACATATAAATTTTTATGAAAAAGGCAGTTCTGTTTAATGTAAAGCGAAAATAATTAAACTGAACACATAACATTTACCATTATGGCTAACGTTGGTCGATAACCGAATAAATAATAAAAAATTCCAACGAATATTAAATGTTTTTCCAAGATACCTTGGAAACAAACATCCGTGCTAACCGGAAAAACAAGAATTAGTTATTACTCTGGAAATGGAAACTGTTATCGTAAAATTGTTTTCATATTTTTGAATTTTAAGACAATATATTATACTTTTGACAATTTATCTAACGTTTTCCGGAACATAATACATATCTGAATTTTACAACATTTTTAGGGCAATCACGTAATTATTAATTAAAAATTTACCATTTCATTTTTCGTAAAAAAAAACTACTAACTAATAAGAGTTATTATTTTGAAACTATTATTTTTTTTACAGGCCCAAATATTATTTATATTTAACTTGAACAATTCCCAATAACACATTGATTGCCAAAACAATTTCATGACAGTAAAGATAAATGAGTAAATAAATGGCTTAATATTCGAATCCATAACCATCCCTTTTTGTTGTGATGAAAAACAAACAACTATTCATTTTTGTTTGTTTTCTTGTCAGAAAAGGATATTAAAATAATATTTGAAAAGGTTATTAAACAATAATTGTTTTTCTTGTGTGTTAACTATTCGTTTAACTTCAGGTCTCTTACGTCAAGCAAAAACATTTTACAATATTGGTACATAAGCATACAATTATGTTAATTAGATAGATTTTATTAGTTTTATAAGCGTTTCTACAAAAGGAACAAATATAAGAAATTTCTTTTTTATTGCTAACCTAAAAATTTTAACAAATAATACATTTTATTTACAAAATAATAAAATTCTTAAATAATAACATCTGATAACCATTCTATATCTTAGATAAAATCTCGTATCAGTGATGACAAAATAAAAGTTAAATAGTAAAATATAATCTTTTTTGAAGAAGATTACGCCCTTAACTGATCAAATTTTTCATATAACTGGAATTAAAAATGGCTAATACACAACAAACTTAACAGTCCGCTTGTGTGGTCTAGTGGTTAGCACCCTTGACTGCCTCTTCGAGGTTGTGGGATCAAATCCCGGGCGGATATTATTTTTTCAGCGCGAAAAAAGTTTCCCCATTTGTGTATATCAATAACAGTGCAAAATAATATTCATAGCGAATTATAAATTAGTAATGGCGCAAAAAAATGGGCGGATTGACTGGATCCGTTTAAAACCGGTCTAGGTGCTATTAATTGACTACTGATACACTGAAAAACAAATAGTCATGAAAAGTCTTGAGATTGACACTCCCCATGTTCCTTAAAGGAATTGAAAGGGAAGAAAAAAAATACACAACAAACTATTTATAGTCGGTAACGAATATCTACCACAATGATTTATTACACAAAACACGAAAATATTTTCGACATTAGTAAGTATCTGAATAATGATTTGAACATTGGCCAAAATGACTTTTGTTACTAAGAAAACTGTCGTAATTAGCAACGAAACTTCTGTGGAGAAAACAACAAAGGCGGAAATTGCACTTTAGTGGAACTTTTCGGATAGTGTTATTTCAATCGATAGAATAAATGTTAACAGTTTATAATTAAACTTTGGGAGTAGTAAATTTCTTTTATTCCAACAATGAAAAGGATTTGATGATTTTTTTTTCAAGTCCTTTAATTATTTGCTGTGCAAAGCATAGTCTTTTAAAACTATGTCGAATTAGGGTTGTTCGTGCTTAATGAAAATTTTGAAAATTTTTCAAACTGCAATCAAACCGAATTTATAACAAATTGTATTTAGTCAATTTTAAAATTTTAATTACTATTATTATAATACTTTTCTGCATAATGGTTCAACACATCTTCATTTTATTGTGCTGGAAATTAAGGGTTTAAGCTCTTGATGTAGTAGATAATTTCAAAACCATGACATAAATTTTCCATTTTCTTTTTATTTGAATTATCATAATGATCATGAAAATTGTAAATACTGTTGTAAATAATTTATCATTTGAATTGAACCACTTTACTTATATTATTATTCGAAGAAAATCTTTCAATTAATAAAAGATAATTTTATTAAATATATTTATAATATATTTAAATAAATTATATGAAATTCAATAGTAAATATTGATTAATTTTATTTAATTTAACCCGATTGTACTCAAAGACCACATAGAGGAAATATAACTCAATTCCAAATTTTAAAGGGGCGTTTCTTACTTTTTCTCGTGAATTAAACAAATCGTTTCTGTAACCAACCGACTTGAACAATTGTCAAATCCGAATTGATCAGATAGAAATCTGAATGTTTCACCAACACCAGCCACTAAAAGCCCAAAATCAGATTTGTGTGGCAAAGTGTTATAGTTAAATTAAATTCAGAACACTACAATTTGAAATTCGAAATTTTTTAAAATAACACAAATTATTATAAATTTATGTATTAATATCAAGTTCTTTTTAATCCAAAAATTCGAAATAAATAGCAATGACGATGAAATAAATGTGGCAAAAATAAATCGTTTCTTCTGATTTTTTACTGTTTAATATGTATTATTCCGAAAAATTGGCTCGCTACGTTGTAGTAGCTCTCTTTGAAAGTCTATAAATCCTGATTTCGAAAAATTAGAAAATAGATTAATATAAATGAAATTAGAATTCAAATAAAGTAATGATGACTATCGAAAACTGGGCTTACTGTGCATCTGTGGATACCAATAAACATAATAGAACAACTAATAATGTCACAATCTCGGATAATATTTTCTCGCTTTGACATTGAACGGCTATTCTCTAAGATTTACTAAATACCGGCGTAATTTTGAGGTTAATATTAAAAATATGCTTTGGTAATTGGCAATCACAATTTGATTCTATAATGTAATAATTGGTGAAATTGGGATACGTGCATAAATACTCGTAGCTCAATTTATTTAATGTTTTATAAATTCTGAAAAAATTCAATACTTTGTTTCAAACCAAGATAAATTCATGGATTATAAAATTAGAAATCGGTATTTGTAAAGAATTTTTGGACTAAAAGATTAACCTAGTCCAATAATTTCAATGATTTGAAAAAATGATTGAAAAAAATATTAAAAGTCTGTATAAGAATTACTGAACTCATAAACAATAATTGTCCAACAAATTATATTCTAAGAATCATGAATAATGATAAACGCTCGTCTTTCTATTTATAGCCACTGTACAGATAAAATATAATTTTCAGAAACAAACTTTGCTCTAATCTAATCGGGAAACAGTTAAGGCTTACCTTCTTATAAAAATTAGATACGACTTATCAATTGATAAAACATTTTCGAAATTCAATTTGCCAGTATTGAATCTGAAGTTATATTAAATTGAGTCATAGTGTTGTTATAAATTTAAAACTTAAGAAAATATTGGGATTGATTTAAATTAAATTAATTATAAGAAAAAAATAACTACTTGCGTGCACACTTGGTCTAATCTGTGTTAAAAAAAAGAAAATAGCTTTTGGAAACTTTCCGATAATAATTCAAATAAATCCAGACAGAAAACTGTGAGTCTTGAAAAATCTTCATCATCGGATGTGGAGAAACCAATATCCATAATATCCCTGATCTATTATATATTAACTTGAAATCTTATTTCAGCCCCTTGATAACATGGAGGATCTTCGATTGGCTTTGCTAAAGGACACTAATCCAGGCAAAATAAAAGCGTTGGTTAATAAATTAAAAGATGATGATGTTTACGATGAGTTATGTGATTTAATGGATAAATGTGACGTCCTACATATCGAAATAGCGGACTCGATTAGGGAGTTTGTGATCGATTTCATAATAAAATATCGCCGAGAGAATTTACGACCAACCGCTGAAAATATCGAATTGAACATTGAGGGACGAGTGAATTTGGTGCAGGAGATTCTGGAGGAAAACTTGGATGAATTTGATGGTTTTTCAGATGACGAGAAGATCCATCTTCTTCTCTTTTTGTCGCGAATCATGAATGTGTTGCGATTCAATGATCACTCAAAGCGAGGTGTCCCTTGGATGAAGCTTCGGTTCCTGATGTGTATATTTGTGGCCACCAAAACAGACAAATCGCATGTAAAATATCCACTGATTGACTTCTATTTCCAATTTTTGGTGGACGAAGAGTTGATTTTGAACAACTTGAAGAAACTCTTGAATGCCCTAAAAACAAACGGATTAGAAAATGAACAATGGAGAGATTTGGAAAACATTTACAAAACAACAAGGTTTTATTTTGAAATGCAGAAAATACAATTTCATATAGGATATATAAAGCCTAAAGATTTTGACGAGTACATGAAAAACGACCTGGTGAGTCTAAATAAGATATCTCTGTATATTGATTTCATTTGATTTAAAATCTCTAAAGATAATATTAAAAAAATGATTGTCAGCCAATTATGTATAATAGGTTTTCTTTAATGTACATAAATTTGCTTTTAACCCTAAAATACCCATGCTTACTTTGAATGGTGGATTTGGGGAAAAAGGCGAAAATTAGTTAATTTTCAAAAATCACTTTTTTTTATAAAATTAAAAAATATATACAATAAAATTTTAAAACTGAAAAACATCTCTCTAACCGATATTTAAACAAATATTTATAAATATGTTGTATTTGTAAATTTTAGAGCTTCCCAAAGTAAGCGGCCATTTAGGCATTCACATGTCTTAAGGTCTTCTAGTTTTCTCAACCAGTCGCCTTCACCAAAAATTTACACTTATCGTCTTCTAATTAGGTACAATTTCAACAAATTACGTTAATAATTTGTACAAAATTATAGATTTTATTTATTAATTTATATCTAGTTTACCAGATGTAAACTTAATATATTATATGTATACTTTTATACATATAATAAGTATTTTCAAATAAAACAATTTGTAATAAAATTAATTCAATTATATTTATTGTAAATTTTTTGGTGAGGGCGTCTGGTTGAGAAGGTTAGAAGACCATAAGACCTGTAAATGCCTAAAGACCTGCTAAATTTGAAAAGCTGTAAAATCAACAATAATTTCATTTTTTAATTTTTTTCTCCGGATTCTTACTTCTGAAAATTGTCAATTCAATAAACAAGGTAAATGAAGAAATCTCTAGATAATCCTTAATCACACANGGTTAGAAGACCATAAGACCTGTAAATGCCTAAAGACCTGCTAAA
Organism: Clogmia albipunctata; assembly: GCA_001014945.1. Lineage (NCBI taxonomy): Eukaryota > Metazoa > Arthropoda > Insecta > Diptera > Psychodidae > Clogmia > Clogmia albipunctata. The sequence continues at coordinate 12,340 of JXOV01003478.1, forward strand.
TTTGAAAAGCTGTAAAATCAACAATAATTTCATTTTTTAATTTTTTTCTCCGGATTCTTACTTCTGAAAATTGTCAATTCAATAAACAAGGTAAATGAAGAAATCTCTAGATAATCCTTAATCACACACTTTTCTTTATT
>JXOV01003480.1:0-24135 GCA_001014945.1 Clogmia albipunctata
GGGCTATAACTCATTCACGGGTTGTTTGGTCCACTCTTGCATACATACATTAATAAAAATCATATAAGAAAATTATAATTAATATCGACGGTTTGGAGGAACAACGACGCAAATGCGAAAATGTCAATTTTACAGAAGAGTTAGAAAATGAATAGCAGTCAGATAGAATACGATAAGTCTCCGGCCTTTAAGCTCGATAAAGCTACTTTTACAGAGACACTTATTTATCGAATAGAACAGTTTCCTAAATAATTATTGCAATCGTGTTTGAAAGATTGATTTAAAGGATATACTCTTGTGATATTGAAAGGGTCGGGCATGGAGGTAAGAGAATTATCAGTCGACTCTTGAAACTGATACTTTGACTTTGAGGAAACTACCTCATTTATCGGTCCTGAATAAAGCTTCAGATATGTCCTTGTTTCCATGTGCGAAGAACATGTTTTTAGTCCCGTCTATATATTAAGTAATAATTAACAAATTTTTGCGTTTGCGTCGTTGCTTCTCCGGACGGTCGAGATAAAATTTATTGGTAATATTTTCATCACATTAACATTATTTAAGTATATTGAAATAACGAGTTGAGCTAGTATCCACAACGATATCTATTCGTTCACCCAGAGAATCATGATGTTATTCATTTTTGCAAAGGAAAACTGAAGAGTCTTGATTTAAAAAGAGAACTTGATGAAAGCATCTTCAATCAAGAAGCAATTACTTAACAACAGTTTTTCTTACGTATTCGTCAACTCTGTTTACAATTTGCAATACTTTTATTTATTAATGGTACTTGTGAGTGAACTCAAGATGTTTTCAATATTTTAAATAGGGTCATCTGGAGTAATTGGAAAATGCAATAAATAAGAGTAGAGGCCATTATGTTCCAAGAATTTGTTAGAGATAATTATGTATCAGTTTAAAGTTATTTTTACTAATTGATTTTGTAATAATTATTATTTCCAGTTAGTGGAAATAAACTGTAATATACGGTTTCATTTAAAATTATCAATTAAAAAAATAAGTATGTTTACAAAATGAAAAGAAAAGCTATGGTATTTATGATTAATTACATCGATGAAAATTGATTATTTATCGATTACAATTATTGTTTGATAAGTTGCAAGATATTGCGAAAAAATGCGTATTACCATTACAAGTTGTACATGGTGAAAATAGATTTTGTAATGAAACAATTTTTATCACAAGTGTTGTTATATCAAATCATGTTATGTAAGGTAAATTACATTAGTAGTTCTTTGCACTTTTGACCAACATAGTTGACTAATTTTTTGACAAATTTTACACGAATTGGCGCCTAATTGAACCACGAAGCAAAAAAGCTCGAGGTTGGTTCAAGACAAACAAGCAAAATAAATAATCCATTTTTTTCGTGATAACTTCATATAAATAAATAAGTATAGTATGCTTTTCGTAGCCCAATTCGCTACTCTTTTGAACAAGAGACCGTGCAAAATGTTGTGAGGTAATAACGTGAACGAAAATTGATGGATCATTATTTGATTACGACACGAATCTAATTGGAGATCATTTGAAATTGAAATTTTCATGGCCAATTTTTTGCTGCAAATCAGTTTAATATGGACTCTAAAGTGGATCAATTCGTGAAGAATTTAAGGGCATGATTGCATTTTATTGTTGTGTGTTTCTCTTTAATTATTATTCTGTACCAAAACAGAAATTGGACCAAATTGAAGGTCGCGAAATTGCAGTCCACTTAAGTGGTTCAGTTTTGATTCGAGATTTTAAAAGTGACGGTCCGAAAGACCCACAGGTGGATATGAAAGGTGAATCGTTCACAAACACCAAGTTAAATACGATATATAAATGATTATCTTTTCTATTTAATCACGAAACCGAAATTACTCAAACAATTAAATACTTTTATTTCAGTACTGGTCTACATTTCCTTAAAAGCGGCTATAAAAACAACACATTCACTGTTATAACGAATGTAAACAAATATAAATACAAAATCTCTTATTTCATAACACGAAAAGGTGATTGTGTTTGTTAATAATTGAAAAAAGCAAAAATGCAATAAAATCGCATGTTTGAAACGTGTAAATCACTACAATGCAAATTAGTCTTACATAAAGTCCTTTAAATAGTAATGTTTCTGTTATAAAAACTAAACTGTTATAATTCTTAATTCATACATACATATTCCCATTTTGATAAATCATAAATCCATTTATTAAAATATCAATATGTTGTTTCTATGTCATGTTACAAAAAATGAATTTTCCATATATACATTATTAGACCATATAATATTTTTTCGAGTGCTTTTTACAAAATTTTAATTTTGTAATAAAAAATGCAATCCAAAACCGAAATTCATATATTTGTTTTATGTAAACTTATTATATATTAAGTTTTATATGCTTTTAAGATATCAAGTAGTTTCAAAATAATATAATAAACTGAAATATATTTTAATCTGTCTCTGTCTCGTGGCCGATGTGGTAACGCATCCGGCTGCTTCTTCGGAGTCCATTGTTCGATCCCTGGGCGGGTAAGGATTGACTGGGTCCTTTTTCAACTGGTCTAGGTGCTATTAATTGACTAATAATACACTGAAAACAAATAGTCACCGAAATGTCGAAAACTCGTTGGTTGAGTTTGAGACCCCTAATGTTCCTTACAGGAATTGAAAGGGAAAATGTATTTATTATATTTTATTTCCTTGATTACGATATGTTTTTGACAAAACGAATTTTTATCGAAATAACCCTTGGAATTCCAATAAAATTAAATAAATTTCCATAAATTACATTAAAATCCGCCGGAAGTTATCCAATACGCATTTCAAAGTGTTATCAGGTGGAATAGTTTTGAGTAAATTAAGGCAAAAATTCACGACAAATGATAATTGCCCAATTGTGTAAGATAAAAAAAGAGTGGCCTAACAATGGTAATTTGTTGACTAAAGTCATTCAAGTGGCCCATAATAATAAATTTTGGGCAATAATTTGCAACTCCAGCTCAGGCCGACCGTCATCTTGAATTGCCTCATTTCGCAGACGATCTCGTTACTTTCGCCAACTATTTTATTTTTTATTTTATATTTTCACGTGTGCGGAAATTGAAAGTGCGGACAGACAATGCATTGATGGGCAATTGTCCGAGAATTTTACAGTGACGGATCTTAATTTCACGAAATAAATTTAGAGCTTATGGTCAATTTAGTGGTCAAATTACATATCGGTTCCGTAACGTTGTATACAAAGAAGACTTTAACTTAGTTGTATAATCAAAGCAAAACTTAATTATTCAATAATATTATATATTCAATTATTTGCCAGTAATCGCTTTATTATTCATTTGTTTTTATTATTTTATTGAAATGCAATTTCCTAAACAAAAAAGTAATATTGCTATTAGGTCTTAATTTTTTTAGTAATTATTAAATTATAAGAATTAGTAAAAAATCATAACTGTGACATACAAACATTTACATAAGAAGGTCATCAACCTAATATACGATTCCGGGTAGCATAATAAACAATTTAATTACGTACTTATTGTATTAATACAAGACATTTAGCTGAATATGGAAAGTTAAATTAAACCATATGCAAGGACGGCGACTTTTTGTGTTTGCAGTCAATTAGAATGCTTCTACCTAAATTATACATTATGCAATAAGTATAATAATTATAGGAACAACATCTGTTTTCCTGATTCAATTACTATACCAACTGTGTGAGCTTTTACAGAACTTTTTGCTATTTATTTGATTAATTTGGTTGTCTTATGACAAAGCATACATGCTGTGTTAAACAGTCTTTGATTTGCAATACCATGGTCAGTGATTGCTGATTCTCTGTTATTTTGGAGTAAACTCAGAAAAACCAAATATAATATTTGATTTTTGCCATTACAAAAACAAAAATCTTTTTGTAAATTTTAATCCCAAATGACGAACAAATTGTAGATAAATCTTATTTCAAAATAAAACCAACGTTTGTACTTCTTAAGATTCAAGAGTCCGTCTGAGTGGTCTAGTGCAGGGGTTCCCAAACAGTGCGCCGCGTCACCCTGGGGCACCGTGGAAAGTATGTAGGGGCGCCGCGAGTCTTTTAGCCATCCAACAATGTCTTATTATATTTTTAATATTTTTACGCAGGAAATTTTAAAATTGCAAATGCGTTTCCGAGAATAAGAAAGCCCAAAGCATATTCGAAAATATGAACAAGTCTATTGCATATTTTTCATGTATTACCTAACTTAATTTCTATTTTGGTTGGTACCTTTTATATAGGGGCGCCGTGACCTTTGCAAGGGCGCCGTGGGCTGAAAAAGTTTGGGAACCCCTGGTCTAGTGGTTAGAACCATTGACTTTTGATCTATTTTCGTAGGATCACAATTTTCAGCGCGAAATAAGTATTTCCATTTGTTTATAAAAATAACATTGCGAAATAATATCTCTAACGAATTATAATTAATGTCGCAAACTGAAAGGATTGACTGGATCCGTTTACAACTGGTCTAGGAGCTATTAATTGACTAATAATACCCTGAAAACAAATAGTCAAGAAAAGTCTAACACCCAATGGTTGAGATTGAGGCTACCCCAAGTTCCGTGCTGGAATGTAGTGGGAAAATATTATTATTATTAAAATTCAAGATCGGAGGAAGGTTAGGTTTGATATTATAGTTAAGTTACAATAATAATTAAAATGGTATATAATCTTTTTGGTGTTTAGTTTTTATGGGACTTTATTATACCCATAACCATTTAAAATAACCTTATTCAATCTAAATGGATGGCTTTTTTGGCTTCTTATTTTAATAAAAAATTATATGATCTGTGATATTGGTCTTTACAAAAACGTAAACTATTAAATTTTAAATATAACACCTTAAACCGTGGTTTTATGCCCAATCAATTTGCACGTTTTGTAGATCTGAAATTAAGATAACCTTTACACATGTTGTTGTAGATAAAATCTCTAATAAACTATGATTTTAATTTTTTGCTAAATGACCTTGGGCTTAATGTGAACTTGTTACGTCTGGAGAGTTCCTTGACTTTAACATAATAATAGATATATTCATTGATAATCTCATCTCTTATTTGCCCACCAGTTATCAAATCGTCATTATATCAATCGTCTTATTTGTTTTGGTTTTTCCATTATTCGCAATTCACCTGACTTTTCGCCATTGCCCAACACCGATTAATTAAATATCGTTAATTAAACAATTTCGCGTGAATCTCTCCGTCTGATAATAATATTGTATATTATTGACGAAAACGGCGCCGATTACGAAAATCGCATTCACTCCAATTTATACATTGATTTTTCTTCAGCGAAATTAATTGCATGCAATACCTGGGTATATATGTTTTTCGACGTCTCCAACCATTGGAAATAAATTGGCATACATTTTTCGCTATCCCATATCGCATTGACATATTATTTATCGGTCACATAATGTCGTTAAATAATTTTCGCGATGCTGCTCCGCTCTTTGCCCAATTGGCCGTTTATGGACCGAAACTGTTTTGAACGAAAGTGTTTTTTCCCTTCTTTTTTCATTGCTGTAAAATTTTGTCATCATCATTTTCACATTCACCTAATTAACTGGGGGCGCGGAATTCAATAATAGTAGTTTGGAATGACGTCTCTGCTGAACCACTGAAGACGAAGACGAAAAAGGCCATTGTGCAATCGGTCACGATTTGGGATTAACCTAAATCCGAGACGGGGTAGTCTGGTATGTGATGTGGATTATGCAATTGCAAAACGTTGTAAAAGGTGAACCGATTTTTTGTTGTCCCACTCCATATGTGGCTTTTTGCATTACCCAAAGACGACCGATCAATGATCATTGAACCATTCATTCTTGGTTAAACAAATCTGGAAAGATGTTGACCGTAATTACCTCTGTTACACTTTCATTATCAATATACTATAATTAACTTAATGATGTCTAATGGTGATTATTACGAGAGAAAATGATGATGAGTAAATGTTATTAAATGGATCTTTATACGATCGTCGTTAAAAAGTACGTAATTTGCATACATACTTTATTATTTGGATTAAATATCCAGTTTTTATCTCATTTAAAGCAAAGTTTAGTCAAAACCAAATTTTTATAAACTGTGACTACTTAACAAAAACGTTTATGGTATCAGTTTCTCTTAAAATATAAGCACATTATACAATTTAAATTTCTGTGTATTCACGTGTTAAGAGTTTTCTTAAATCGTAACTTGTTACTTATCGATAAATAGTTATGTAAAGCTGTAAAATTAAAATTACTTAATCGTAAAAGTCAGTTTTACATTTAAATTCAATAATTAAGAGCAGTAAATAAAAATATAACTGTGAATGTAATTTGTTTTTATTTAAGATAAAGACTTGTTTGTTATATTATTGTTCTTGTCAAACTCGCTAAACCTTGTATAAGTCTATCGAATTTTACGTGACGTCATCAACCGGGAGAAAAATTACATGAATCCATCAGGTTGGGGTTTTTTATTTGTAAAATGAGAACTAGACAGATGTGTATTTTTATCTAGATTCTATTTTGTACCGAATTTAATACTATTTTTCTAAAATTTCAATACTTTTTGACCGAATTGGGTGAGAGAATTTTTGCAATTTTTTCGCATTTCGGCATAAAATAAGTAATATTCAACTTATTAGACCCAAAAATTATTCGCTGAAGTAGTTATCACACGTATTTAATAAATAAAAGCCTTTTGTTACAATATTATCGTTAATTTTCTTGCATACAAAATTAAAACAATGAATGATAGCCGGCTGATGACGTTTTACTACTAATACCACCACAGATCCGTACAACCTTATTGTTTAATTAATGTTGGTTCTTGTAATTCATAAAATAAAAATCAATTTTGAACCATGAAGATGTCTACAAATGTTCTTTATCCGTACCTATCTCTACCCATATCTTCTAATTATTAGTATTATTATATCTTTTCCAAGTAATTTTTGGTCTTTCAAACGAAATTGATCAATTTGTGTTCAATTTAGTACTATTTGACTAAGTACTTTCGCTTACTAATGGGTGCTTGATTATTTGTAAAACATATTTTTGGAATATATGAAGATATATTGATATTTATTGAATAAATGATATGATGAAACTAATTTATAGTATTTTTTAAATTAACATTCGTGATTTAAGCAACACCTTTTAATCGTTTCCTAAACTAAGAGATGTGGTTTTAACTGATTATAATAACTTATGACGTCTAAACGAAATCAACTATTTCATCAAATATATATTCAAATTAAAAAGTTAATCTGATTTTGAAAGCATTAAAAGCCATTAATTAAATTGGTATAATTAATTAATGCATTTAGAGTTGTTTTGCTAAAAATAAATGCGTAATTAATTAATTCACAATGAGCCAAAAGAAGATTTAAATCAAAGAAAATTAATTGAATTGTTTTGGTTTAAAGATAGTACCATAGTTTATTGTCATTATTACATTGGTTATGTTAAATTTTAAATAATTCCATGAGTAAAAATATTTTCCAAAGTTAATAGAATGCAGTTCCTAGTACTTTTTACGTTGCTTGTATATACTCGAAGACCATAAGAGATATTGCTGTCATTCTATTTTATTTTTCTAAATAACCTCTTTCTTTCAATTCTTTAAAGCATTTCTTAATCAGGAATCTTTGATTCCGAGGTTAAAGTATTCCCAATTATTTCGAAATGCATCAAAACTACCTCTTTCAGGTCACTCTCCGTCGAAAATCTCTACTCCCCGAGGTCCTTTTTTAATTTTAAAAACAGAAAGTAGTCCTGGATGCATTCCGCAGCGTTTTACCTTTATGGTGCCCCGTAGCTACCAAGAAGCCAAGAAGTTATTGTAGTACACTCCGTTAACAGAAGTACCTTTTTCTTAAACATCGATTCACAGTATTCCTTAATATTCTCTAAAGATCTTAACCATAATCATTCTCGCGATTGTTGGACCTTTGTATTTAGAGGCCGAGGATCTGTAGGACGCCGCCTTTCCAACGCTTCCTTTTTTGTACAAAGTAAAGCGCTATCGTTTCATTTCCAGAAACAACTCGCTGAATAATTGGTTCTGGGACGTTGCCACACAGATCCTAAAATGTTCTTTTGCATTATACATGTAATTCTTTTTCCACTGCCGAAAGAAGTTTTAGTATCCACTTTGGAGTGTTGTATTAAGCCTAGTTCGTTCATAATGATCTTTTTAACACTTGTATATGCTATTCCGGACTCTTCCACGATTTCGTCGAACTTTTGTCCCTTAGAACAATTTGTTCTATTAATTTAATGTTTTCTTCAATCACTGCTGTTGCCGGCATCTGCCGCTCCAAAATTGACAAATCCTCTTTTAAATAGTGCTTTGTGCTGGTGACGAGTCCCAGTATACGTTGTCCAGTTTGGTTTTGATCTCTACTGCAGTGTGTCCCTTTGGATAAAAAATTTAATAACTGGTCGATACTTGATTTTTTCCATGTTGGAATTCTTGTTAAAACACTCTATTCAAATGATCGTCAAAGGCTAGCTTGTTACCCTGTATGACCCAAAATTTATACTGTTATCAGATAAGAATGTTTTAACCCATCTTTGGAGTCCATATGAACCTAGATCTTAGGTTATCTGAGATTGTACGAGCATTTGAATACTGCTATGTATGTACATATTTTATCAAAGGTTAATCTCGGCTTTTAAATCTTTTGGGTGCTGTTTATAATGTTAATCTGTAATTTGTAATATCTAAGAATAATAATAATTTTTCGTAATTCAAAAATAAATAATTTTGAATAATCTATGAAATGAAAAATCGAAAAATAGGTATAATATGAATGTATGTAGTGATAAAGTAAATACAAATAATTATTAACATATTTTTTTTAACCAATCAAATAATTGTTAAATCAAGACTAGGTTTTCAACATGGAAGTGTTATTACACCTCTTTGATAAGTGGCTGCAACATTTTATTTACAAAGTATGAAGAGCAGACAGATTGACCTGAGCGCCTCTTTTTGCCCTACTTCTTAGCCCAGTCTCTAGCTATGTTTTCGTGAGACCATTATGCTTCGTTTTTACTGGTCTTACACTCTCTGTATTTATCGAAACAATTATACAATTTCCCCTTTGTATAAAATGCTGTCACTTTTTGTTTATTTTACAATAATCGTCCCGTCTCTTCTCATTTAATTCCAATCCCATACCAATTGCATCATTAATTTAGTAGAGCCTACTTGTTTTTGTACCCCATTGTATTAGACTTTTAATTTCAGTCTGAATAGCATTTAGTCTGGTCAAACCGGACCGGTCTAAAGTGAAGTAATCGATTAGATATTTTGTTGTAGCGGTCATTCTCTTCTCAGTTCAATCGGGTCTTTGATCTGCAATAGAAACCATTTGCCAAATTACTAGCTTCCTTTGACCATTTCTGGAGGCACTATCGGAAGCTCGTTAATTGTCAATAATCCGGTTCTCAAATGCACTCTAATCGATCGGAAAAAATACGGCCACCGTTTTCCACTTTGTGTTTTTAGTATTCTCTATCTAACGGAGCGGAATAACTGTCCATCGAAAGTCGCACTTGAGCGAATGTCATTCAACAAGCTCTAGTAGAAAATGCAAGTGATATTTTTTTTATAGAAAAATTTTATTTAAAGGAAATATTTGATTTTTAAATTAATATAGATCATGTGGCGTATTTCAAATAGCGTCCAAATTTGAGCTTTAAAAAAATTTCGAGTGATTTTGTTTCTTTTCACACGAATTTGAATTGTGTTAGAGGGTCGATATGCTAACCAGATATACCGGAATGCGTGAGCTTTTTGGTTTAAATTTGAGCTTTTATGTCGTCTATGTTTTAGTTTGTACTACTTAATTAAAATTCGATTATGAAAATTTCTTATTTTATAAATTAGCCTCCCATTTAGTGAAGAAATGTTGCATAATAATTTTTTAAAATATATTTCTCAATTTGGATGTTGAAATTGAACTTGATATTTATCCATAATTTTGCATTTCTTTTATGAGTTATAAATTTTTTCTGTATGTTTTTTCTAATATCTTGTCATGGTTTATATTTATTAGTGTTATAATTGCATAATAATGTGATTTTGAAGGAATTTTTATTACAAATTCGGATTAAGTTAATCGAATTGAAATAAAAAATGGAATTACAAAATCAATTTGATTAGATTTGAATAAAATTGCTTGTTCCGTAATTTTATCAAAGGAAATTTCCTTTCAAGTGTTATATATACAAGATAAAATCGTTATGGTACACTACCTTAACGTTAACTTCATTTTTATCTTGTTATGAATACAAGTTCAACATCTTAATTGGACATAATCAAAATATGTAAATTAATTAATCATGTGGTTATAAAACTATATTTTTTTATGTAATAAATGAATTCGATCTTATTTGTGACTTTCATCACAAGAAAGGTGAAAATTATTAAAAAAGTAAAAAAACACATATGCTCTCCAAAATCAATCATGATCAATTAACCGTTTGTCGATCTGTGATCGAGATCTGGATTGAGTACTCGGAGATCAGCTTATAAAACTGGACTGGTTACTAGTGTCTAATTTCCTCGACCAGACGAGAAAAGCTATTTATGAATCGATTTATATCACTTCTACTTTATTATCATGTGTGGCTATTTATTTGCGAACGGTGAGTGGCCAAATTAGAAATGTATGTAGTAAATAATGTCGATTTTATTTCCTGATCGGAAAACTTTGCTTTAATCTGCTTTAGACGGTTAATTGACCATAAATTTGGAAAATAGCTCGCAGAATCCTTTCACTTTAGCTTGAGAAATTACTTTTTACTATAGCAAATTTTACGACTTCCATTATGACATAGTAAAATTACTGACCTACGCTAACATGTCGCTGGAATGATTGAGTAATATTAATAAACTAGTTTAATTTTAGAGAGACAGTTTTGGATAATTCTCTTCTTTTTTTGTCATCATTGAAATATGTGTGTTTTTGGAGCACAAATCAATCAAATTTCTCAATTTGTAACAAATTTTTTACATTGTAAAATCACTTATTTTCTTTTCCGCATTTGCCAATCTACATACCAGTTATGCGTCGATCGAAAATCGATCAATAGACATGAGTCCAAAAGCTCACTTTTCCTTTCTTCGCCACAAAAGATAACATCTTATTAAGAGCGGATCGACGTTTCCCAATAAGTTATGACCGCAATGTTGTAAATAGCCACTTTTCATGGGTAAAAATAACCGATCGCCAATTGCAGTGTCCACCACTTTACAAACGTATGCACAATATACCAATTGCATCGCTCCACATTCTTGTAACAGACAGCTTATTTCTTACCCCGGATTTAATTTATTGGGTGTTACATAAAGGTTAATAATTAATTTGTGGTTGGCCGAGAGAGTGATCCGTAATTATAGAACTGGACCGTCTTTTTGGGTCACCAATCCTCATTAAACTTATATTACGTTACAAAGAATTGTAAACAAATTCACACTGCTTCAAATTAAAGATACGTTTACTTTGCATATTTTATTGCACGTAATGAGTTGATAGTAAATTTCAATTAACTGTTTGTTAGAAACTGAAGTTTATACGCAGTAGATTTTTGAAGATTAAGTTTTATGTTGTTATTTCATCAAATTGTGCAGCCACTTTTAGCATTACTCGTTTTATTTTACTAATTCAAACATTTTATTAGTTTGAGTGTACAGACAATTAATAAATGCATTTCATTTACATATACATACTAATACTTTTCCCACCACATTCTAGTACGGAACTTAGGGTAGTCTCAACCTCAACCAACGGGTGTTAGACCATTCGTGAATATTTGTTTTCGGTGTATTATTAGTCAATTAAAAGCACCTAGACCGGTTGTAAACGGATCCAGTCAGTCCTTCCATTTTATTTATTTATTTGCGCCATTATTTATAATTCGGAATATTATTTCGCAATGTTATTGATATACACAAATGGAAACAATTTCGCGTTAGAAAAATATCCGCCCAGTATTCGATCCCAAGACCTCGAGGAGGCCGTCAGGGGGGGTTAACTACTCGACTAAAGGCGAGCATATAAATACATATTGGCAAATTTTAATTTGTAAAATATTGGTTATAAGTTCGGAAGTTCGTATAATATATTTTGGTAAAATCAAAAAATTAAATTAAAAAATAATAAAAAATTAATAATATGAAATCTTTTATTTTTATATTTTCATTGACCAAATAATTCTTATGTAACTGTTATGTCAGCCTCATAGCCGATGTCGTAACGCATCCTTCTGCCTTTTCGGAGGACATGGGTTCGATTCCTGGGCTGATAGGATTGACTGGGTCCTTTTTCAACTGGTCTAGATGCTATTAATTGACTAATAATACACCGAAAACAAATATTCATGAAAAGTCTATGCCCGTTGGTTAAGGTTAAGACTCCCCATGATCCTTACAGGAATTGAAAGGGAAAATTTATTTCATTATAACTGTTATTTTTAACTGTAATTTTGAAAATAAAATTTTCTCTGTTACTTTATAAAAGAAAAGTTAAGAATGGTTTTAATTTTTATTGGGGGGTACCTGTATCGTCACAATTGCTTGGTACATTACAGGGGCTGGGATTGGGATAAATTAAATAAAATAATTTTTTAAATATTTGAAAAGTTGATATTATAAATAATTTTTCTTAAATTCTCATTAATTTTCAGAGATTTGTTTAATGTTGAGTAATTCATTATAGATTTTGTTTTTCAGTGAGTTAGTAGTCAATTAAAAGCACCTAGACCGGTTGTAAACGGATCCAGTCAATCCTTCCATTTTATTTATTTATTTGGATGTAAGATTACATTGCAATGATTAAATTTTCAATTATGCTTATAGATTAGGTAAAAATCATCTAGCAATTGAAGGGATTGAGACAATAGAATTGGCTTTAAAGCTAACCAGGAAAAGAAAATCAATCAAAACCGAATTCCCAAAAAAGGCGTAAAATATTGATTACATCAAGATAAGCGCTCTTGACTTTATCTTCGGATAATAGTAACTCCGATATTACACAACATTTTCGCACATGCAAGATCAGCAAAAAATATTTCCTGAAACAATGCACTCGGCATCGATTCTATTTCGTGGTGGAGTATGCGAAAATGTGCAACAAATAGCCAAATACGTTTTCCTTCTCTTGCCAGTCATTCCTTACTTACCTGTGTTTGCGTCTAAATTGCAAATTTTTCACCTTCACTCATTGTGTGTACGGATTTCCCATTGCATTGCCGCCAAAATTTTCACAATGGGTCTATCTGTCTGATTGTTGTTACTACGTCTACGAGAAAAACCTCACAGCCAATAGATTTCAATTCATTCATTCAGAATTTATATATTTATATCTATACACAGTCGTTACGATGTTGCAAATTTGTTTTAACAATTAAGATTTGTGTTTCATTCACATTTTATAATAGTAATTAAAATACAATAAAAAAGGCAGTCCAAAGTCGGTGTAATCTCGCAGCTTTAGCCGTGATTTTGTGGATTCGAATGATGATGGGCACTTTTCGGTTGCTTAATTTTATATTGGTATGTGAACTTGATCCTATTGTTGGGCGGTTTGCTGGGTGTCGGCATGGTCACTCACTTGGGGCTCGGTTCCTCGTTTGGCCTTATCTGAAAATACTGAAAAATGACGAAGATTAGTTGGCAGACGTCCTTCTGCTTTGAGGAAGGTCTTCTTTAAAGATGATATCGCTATTGTTGATCTACAAGAGTCTACGTTTTTCTAATGGTGATTGGAGTTAGATGATCTACAAAAATTCTACGAAGATACTAAAAAGCGTAGATGGAGTGGATGAAGATCAATAAAGTCATATAGTGGATATGATGGGGTGCAACAACTAAGGGACTAGGTGGAGTGAAATGGGTTGGGCTTTTATAGAGAGGTAAAGAAATATATTAAATTAATTTATTTAAGCTGTAAAATTAAGTTACACGATCGCTTATAGCTTAATGATGGTAGTAATCACCTCCATATCCGGAATATCCCGTGTGTCCAGACTGTCCAGAGTATCCAGAGATTCCAGAGATTCCAGAAATTCCAGAGTGTCCTCCGAATGTCGAGTAGCTCTGGGAGACAGCTGGGGCAGAGTGGGAGTAAGAGTGGACTGGAACAGGTACTTTGACAGGCACTGGGTAGGGCTTCTCAATGGTGATGGGCACATGACGCTCATGGTAGACTGGAACTGGTCGGTCGACTGGGACCTTGACTGGGTATGGGACTGGCTTCTCTACTGGGTAGGGAATGTGCTTGTGCACAGCGTAGGGTTGTGGGACTGGAACTTTGACTGGGACTGGGACGGGCCTCTCAACATGGACTGGGTAAGGCCTGTCGACAGCTACTTTGACTGGGTAGGGAGCTGGCTTCTCAACCACGTATGGAACTGGCTTCTCAACGTGGACGGGGTAGGGCTGGGGAACATGGACTGGAACTGGTCGGTCAACTGGGACCTGGACTGGGTATGGGACCTTCTTCTCCACTGGGTAGGGTTGTGGCACTGGAACCTCCACTTTCACTGGGTATGGAACGTGTTTGGTGACTTCGTAGGGTTGGGGCACTGGGACCTTAACTTCATAAGGAACGTGCTTCTCAACTGGGTAGGGTTGTGGCACCAAAACTTTCACGGGGTATGGTCGGTCAACTGGGACATGGACTGGGTATGGGATCTTCTTCTCCACTGGGTAGGGTTGGGGAACATGGACAGGTACTTTGACGTATTCCTTAACATGAACTGGCACGTGCTTGACGACTTCGTAGGGCTGGGGAACGGGCACTTTCACTTCGACTGGGATGTGTCTCTCAACGGGAACTGGCACGTGTTTCTCAACGGTGTAAGGAACTGGGACTCCCTTAAGGATGGTAACAGTCTTGGTGGTGTCGACCTTGCGTCCTAAGACGAATGGTTTGGGGTGTCCATGAGCATCACCTGAGCTCTCTTCACTGCCTTGTTCAGCAGCAGCAGATTGAACGTTGGTTTGGATTTGAGCATGTTGGACGTAGGGTTGGAAGTGCTGGACTGGTTGCACATGATGGTACTGGGCAATTGGAGCAGCAACTGGAGCGGCATGGAATTGGGCAATTGGCTGGAATCCACCGTAGTGAGCAACGGCACCTCCATGGTAAGCTCCAGCGAATCCATGACCACTTCCCAAATAACCAACATCTAATCCATTAATACCATAGCCATAGCCTAAATTCAAGAGGCCACGTTTGTCGAGTTTCTTTTCCAAGGGGATGGCCTTGGATTTGCTCTTTTTCGGCTCCTCTTTGGTCTCTCCGGCGTGCACAGCAGCCAGGAAGAGAAGGACACAGACAACTACCTGCAAATAACATTAAAAAAGAAAAGGAAGTCCGGTTAAGAGACAGTTAAACTAGATAATTGGTGCAGAGAAATGAAAGGAAAAGTGATATCCAACGAGTCAAGTTTAACAGTCATTGTCTTTCTTTAACAATTTCAATGTTGGTCACGCACTTATACAAGAGCCACTTGAATGAATTTAAATCGAATTGAATCGGTTTGAATGTCAAGTGAATTGCAATTTGGTCAAATTTATTTGTTTTTGCCAATTTTTGTTTTGAATGCGGAATTGAATGATGAATTTTAAAGATCACATATCCGAGATTCAATTTCACTTTTCATATTGAATATGCGTCACATATGCGATTTGCAATTATAAATTTAATTGCTCGTTATCAAATTCACTGTTTGGTATATTGTTGTTTTTAAATCCATTGTTGGTAATCCAGGATGTGCTTAATATCACATGGCGGTTTTATCACTGAACAAAGATCTCTTGAAATATCACTTGACCGGTTGGATGTCAATTAATTTTTTTTTATTATTTTGTTAATAATATTCCTTTGATATTATTAATGGACACTGTGTATTTTTGGAACATGTTTACTCACTAAGGCTCTCATGATTTTATGCACCGATCGTATTTACTATTGACTGGATGAGTCCAGACGAGAAACTGGATGCTGAGTTTTGGTTACTAGTTGCTTTTATACACACAATGGGTTCACTTTCGTTTCAAAATACAAAATCAAAACCAACCGCCAAGACTTTTTTTTATCACATCCCCCATACCACTCTGTGATATTATTTTATTCGTGTGCTTTTTGCCAATACTATTATTATACCGTTGCTTATTGTACGTATTCTGAGCGATTACGCATACAGTCACATTCCCACAGTTAAGTGGCGGAGAGTTTTCCGACAGGGGAGCCTGTCACACTCGTAGCCAAAGCAGCGAATAGATGCAAAAGCTCCCCGGCATAAAAAGTACGATCAAATACAGCGACGCGATCAGATTGAGAAATGATCATATGGGACGATGACGATCGTTTGGATTTTGTGTGTTTGTAACTCAGCTTCTACTAAGAAAAGTCAAGTTTCGAACACAGACAAATGCATCTTAGTTATTTGTTAAGATCAAAGAAATGTATGCTGTAGCATAATACCATTCTGGTGATCACGATTTTGGCGATCCTCATCCTCATGATCATTCTTGATCTGAGGCCGATTATAACCTGACGTCATAAAGTCAATCGAGTCCAGTTTTTTGCTCCCTCGGGCAATCGTTTTAGTCTCGTGGACCACAGTCACTCTGCCAAATCCTCCTCAAATGACCATATTTTAGTGATAAATACCACTGAATTTTAATTCTCGATTTTTCGCAATTCCATCGAGATGAATTGACAACTTTGTTTTTTGCTGGGACTGAATTCTAAGAGGAAGATCGGCTTTGGATTTATGGAAAAGGCTATGGTGAAAAGTGATAACCTTGTTTCGGCCACTCACTACAAGATTGCCGAATAGCTTTTTCTGTGTAATTTTAAAATGAATAATATGGTTTGAAAGTGATATTTGGTTATTTTTAATTCTTTTTTTCCCGAAAAGCCAAAACTGGAACCGAATGGCATTTGCAGATTATGTGCCCGGGAGCCAAACAAAAGAATAATCTTTCGAAAAACTGTACATTTTTCTAAAGATCAATCACTAAACTTCCGTCAAACATGCAATTTTCCTATTTTGCCCACAAATACCAATATCGTCGTCTTTATCGGAATGCACAGCCATCAAAAGCCATCGTCATCAGAGGCTCGGTTGCATAAATTAAAGTGGTGTGGTGATCTACTAATGTGGACATGAATGGCATCGCGTTCATCGAGAGTAAAAGTCACTCCATATTATACAGTCATTACTTAATGTGGACTGAATTTTATTAACTTTTATTTTGTTTTGTCTTCACCTTCTTCTTCGCTCGTCTGCGGCTTTGTGGCGGTTCAATTAAATGGAAAGATACACAACAAATAGGTAATTAGATTTGGGCAGAAAATCCACAGAGAGGCGAGACAGTGGCAATAGAGCCAAAGAGTTGAGCGGGAAATGGATGTTTTTCGCACCATAAACAAGAGATACGTTATAACATTCCTCTTCTTTCGTCTTTTGTGGGAGGTTTTCTGCACCTTTTTTCATCATTTGTTTCTTTCTGCACCAATTTGGAATTCCGATTCAGATTGGATAGTAAAATTACATATTAGGTACCTCTCTCTAATTGGTATTAAATAATCGGAAAACGTCAAGATGAATTGGGTTGTATCGATCATCTCCGATGGTTAAACTGAAAAGGCTATTGTGTAGAATTTGGTAACCCTTCAAAATGGATACAGTTCAAAATATAACTAAAATTAAAACTATATAATAAAAGTTATAATATACAAATATACTTTACAAAAAAATAAATAAATATATAATAATTTAAATAATTAAACAACTAATATAGAATTATAAATATTACAAATTCTTTTAAACCGAACCTTTTGTGAATTAATTATATAAGTTAAAACAAACAAACGCATATCTTGCCCCAGTTCCGATAAAACTGTAAACTAAAACATTTATTATTTAAATTTTGAAGTAATGAATATTCAAAATAGTGTTTTTCTGAATTAGCATTAACCAAATTTAAAAGTTTTCGAAATATCTGTTATCGAAACCAATTATAAGAAAGTAATGATAAGTCGTGCGACATTAAAAAATTTCTTTGTTACTCGTATATTGCATAATTCTTATGATCAAATTAGCTTTAAACTTTTAAGATCATTGTTAATAAATCATTTCTGCAATACGTGGCTATTGTTTTAATTATAATTTTAACTTTTATAGAAACATTTTATTTATAGTTCAATAAAATTAATAATCACATAAGTCTAAATTAAATACGTAAGTTTTAACAGTTGATTAAACTACAAGAAATCCCGTTTCATGTGTATTTTAATGGAAACAAATATAACTATTAAAGCATTTTCTATTTTATTTGAATAACATATAACTTTAATTTTTATTTATGGTACTTAATAAATTCTTGTTGCATGAAATTAATTTAACGATATTAATATTTGGTCTACCAAAGAAGTTTTTGAGTATTTGGTTATCTACATCACGTCGGGGTCACCATTTATCGGGGGATGACATGATCCTCCCCTGTTATTAATTAAAGATACGTCCGACTCAAAAGATGTTGGTGAAAGACTTTGGACTTTGACCTCGTGGTTTGAGAAACCATCATTTGGGACCAGAAAATTGCTGCTAAGGAAGAGTTAGTTTATCCTCGCGCCTGTTTCCTTTCTTAGTGGTTTTTCTCGTCAGTATTATATTTCATGAAGAAATGGTGATTGAGGAAAGTGGAAAATTGAAGCCCAAAATAATATATTATAGTCAAGAGAATTAAAACAGGCATTGTCGTTTTAACAGTCCAAATAAACGAAATCGTGCCGAATTAAGTTCTAACTCAAAAGACCTTTTATTTACAATATAATTATTATTGTTTACAATTAGAATATTTACAGTGTGGTCATATTGGAGGAAATCTGGGAGTTTTGGTTATTATTAAAGTGTGATTCCCCAGAATGATTTCCATAAAATCAATCAATTTTATATACGAAGAAGTCACTTTCGTACTGAATGGTTTACTGATTAATGGATGGTATAAACTTAATGAAGCGTTTTATTAAAATGCATATGGATCTCTCTTTGAAACAATTGTTTTGGGAATGAACTACGACCATTTCAACTTTGTGCAAAATAGAGTCGACTGATATAATAGTTCCTCTATCATCAAAAATGAAACAGAAACATAACTTGTGTGGTAGAGGAAAAAATTATATACTATAAAGAACGATAATTTTTAACAGTTTTGTTGCAATTAAATTAGAAAAATCTTCAATCAAACAAGGTCAATAATGGTTATTTATACAACAAGGCCGATAAGATAGGGCATTATTAAATACAAGGGTTGGTTTAAGCCACGAGCGTAGCGTGTGCCTTAAAGAAAGCCCGAGTGTTTAATAATGCTTATCGACCGTGTTTTATACAAAATTTTATGCATTTTAAAATAAATAAACACACCAATTAAAAAAACATTCGTTGTCCTAAAAATTAAATTTAAATTTTTTGCCTTGCTCACATTGTTTTCATTTCCATTTATAATTTTAAGAGAAAATGTAGAAAGCAATATGTTGCTTCTCTTTCTTTCACATAGAAAATATTATCCGTTAATGGATTGCTTTAAATTTAAAAGGACCGTAAACAGTTGATTTATTACCAATTTGTACTAATTTAAATTTAAACCGTCCGGTAAAACTGGCAAACCCTACATAGCAAAACTGACGTACAGATAAATTTGATTGATTTCGTTCACGGAGGCCACACATTACTAATAAAGAAAGAAGGCACACATGCTTTAAAGAATTCTTTAAAGCACTTTTGCTATAATAGCGATTTTAACAGAACAAATTTGAGTGTCATAATATCAATTTTATGCTACAAAAATGCATAATCATTATTAAACACACGGTTCGTCTTTAAAACGCTCTCTACGCTCGTGACTTTAAAGAACCCTAGTTTTTAATATAATGGCATATCTTATCTACCTCGGTGTATAAATAACTATTAAAATAGACTAAATATCGATTTGACTATCTTTTAAATGATTGTCATACAATAAATAGTTAATAGCTTAAAATTTATTGGAGTATAGCTATGAAATTTTATCAAATTTGTTTTTTTTATTCAATAAAAGTTACCATTCTAAATCTGGTCATACAACTTGGTGACCAAATGAAGTGAATGAAATCATAATCTAATTAAAACCAACATTTCATAAATTCCAACATTTGATGATGATAAAATGTATGTTAATTAGTGTAGTATCGTGTTTAAAGCTAATAAAAGTGTGATTTTGTATCTTAATTATTGACATACCATGGGAACTGTTTTTTAGGTTTTCTATATAAATGGTAGGAGTTTTTTTTTTCTTATTATGACGGTTTTCTTGATATTCATTAAAAATGAAAGTGACATATTCGTATTTGTAATAAATGAAATATGTTCATTTCTGCCAATGTTATAAGCAATGGAATAAAAACAACGAAATGTATTTCTTTTAATAAATAAAATAATAAAAGAAATCAACTATTAGGTTATTTAAAAACTGTACTTTAGTCCGTTGCGCGTTTTGAAGTTTTATGATTTAAATAACTTCATAGTTTAGATATAAATCAGTATAATGTCCTTGCAAGTGCCTTTGTAACAAAACACGACCGAAAAGTACTGTTATTGACAAAAAATTCAACAATTTATTTGTGGTCTCTGTGTTCTGCGTTAAATGCTTTTATATTAATGACTAAGAAACAAAACATTAAAACAAGCAAGACATTTTGAGAGCACAAACGTACTTTCATTGCAATAAAGTATTTGATTTTACATTACAAAAATCGTGTTATGGTGCAAGGACAAATATAATTAAGAATACTTCTGTCAACCAAAAATCACTTGAAGTTATGTTTTATAGGCACAAAATTAAGTCTTTTCTTAAATTTGTAATTGATTTCGCGAAAGAATATGCATTGGTTTTCCTTATCTTTTTAAAAACAAGTTTAGTATTTAATAGTTATTTATACAACAAGTCATTATTAAACACAAGGGTTGTTTTAAGGGTGTTTAATAATGCTTATTGACCGAGTTTTATACAAAAAGTAATTGTTTTATTGAAAAGTTTATTAAGCGTCTCTAAATTAAAAATTTGCAATATTTTGCATCCGTCCCTTACTCATACCCGAATACTTTGCATCTCTCTCTCATAGTCGCCAGGCGTAGTTGTTGTTGTTGTCTGTAGGGTGAAATTGCACCACGACCTAAGGTGTATTGTACCCCCTGGTGATTTGGCCTGAACAAAGTCGGTTTATATTACATCCCCATCAATTGCTTTTATGAAGCGTAATAGGCTTGGTATTTCTATGGTCGCTACTTGTTCTTGGTTATAAGTTGGTTTTCCTAGATAGCTGTGTCTCTTGGATGCTAGCGCTGGGCAGTCCATGAGTATATGCTCAGAGGTTTCAGAATCTAGATTGCAGTATCTGCATAGTCGTAGTCGTAGTTAAAAAATAGGTGATTTTTAAAATAAAATTTTAAAAAAACCGTTATACTGGCAAATTACTGGTAAGCCACGCCCATTAAAACTTACGACCATATACATTTAATGGATTTCTTTTACGAAGGTCACACTTTAATAATAAAGAAAAAGCACTCGTGCTTTAAAGAATTCTTTAAAGCACGTGTGCTCTAATAACGACATTGACAGAGCAAAATTCAGTGTCATAATATCAATATTAAGCAACAAAAATGCATAAACGAATAAAATAAATAAGGCTTTATTATAAAATGATTAAACTACGTTAATTTATACCTTTCTTTTCTTGTGACGAAACTAACTATTTATCCATTTATATTTATACTTAACTAGAGGTTCAAACCCCATATACTGAAAATGAGTCGTTAGGTCTTGTAATTGTTAGCATTAGCACCACGTGAAAGACTGTTTCAAATCAATCGCAACGTTAATTATTGATGCGAAAAAGTGGTGTTTAATTTGTTACGTATGGCTATGGAGTCGTGGTGAATCGATCCGCGTTCCAATGCCACCGGAAAACCTTCGACAAAACGTCCAAGAATCCCAGTACTCAAAAGTTTAGCCAACGACGAACCTTCTGTGTGTGTTTCGATGAAATACTGTGGGAGAATTGCTGGTCCATTTCTTGTCTAAGCTATCTTGTAAAGTCTTTGTGTCTGGCGCGGAGTCACAATGCCCAATTCATGGCCTAATCATCGCCATTATTTTTAAATGTGCTCGGGAAAATGCTTAGGAAATCACCACCCGTCGTAATGAAATGTATCCATAAAATCCATATTTAGAGTTCTCTATAGAAAATTAATTACTATGTTCAAACAGAGATTATGGTGTTGGTGTCGGCCAAAGTTGAGGTGACTACCGCCAATAATTTGCTCTGTGAATTATTCAAATTGGAAGTTACAGTGCGGAATGCTTGTAGTTTCGCGCTGCATTTAATCACTGCTGTTTATGGTGTTGCGAAATTTGTTTGGAATTTTGCTCGCGCGAGAGAACTGCATGAAATCCCATTTCTACACACTCCAGCATCATTAGATGGATCGTGATTCGCTGTGTGGTAGAGTACAGAGGAGGAAATTCACTGGTAGGGGAGAAACACTAATATTTGATTTTTCCAATACACCAAATAAAAAGAAACCATTTTGCAAAAGATCACTCAATAGAATTTCTGCACAACCACCTTTTGGAGACGACGTCGCGTTAGGCAAATATTTATTGCCTAACAATTTTCTCATCGACCGATTTTCCATCATGATTGAATGAAGTCAATTATCAGCAATTGAAATTGGCGATAATGTTTGCCAACCATCAATCAAAGACCTTGATTGTGCCATTATAGGAGTATAGATTTTCCAAATATTTGTTGGCAAATCGAAAGATGAATTTTTCAGTGTCACTTTTAAATATTCTTCAAATCCAAATATCAATTTTAGTAAATTTATTCGTATTGATTCAATTGACATTTTGATGAATTATTTACCGATATCGAGTTATGCACAAATGTTCATTTTTGTGCTATAACATAAAATTTATCTTCCTCTTAAACTGCATTTTAAACTTATTTTATCAAAACGGCTGTCAAAACATTCCTCATAATTCATTGTTTTATGGTCTATTTGCTAAAAGTTGCATAAAGCGTAGTTTTAATGAAAACCTGTCCATTTTGTATTTAGAATCTTTAAACTCAATAACAAATAATTAATATTAAGATAATTTTTTAGTAATGGGTTATTGGATTTTCCAATTTAAACCACAATGTTTTATTAATATTAGTTTGTATAAAAAAGATGGTTTATGCATTTGTGCAATTCCGTATCGAAAAGTAGCCTTTTCTTAACGCAAATTGGTTCTATAACGATTTACTTTTCTGTACGAATTGTTATTGCATAATTTGAAAATAAAAACCGCTGTATCTTTCTTGTCATAAATTTAATGAAATTACATTTGTTGTCATAAATAAATTTATTATTTAAATATGAAAATTTCGTTGTGAATTGTTGTTGCACAATTTGAAAAAAAAAACCGCTGTGAATGGTTTTATTATTAACATCGATTTAATTTTTTCAGAATTACAGAAAATAGCGTTCGTTACACATGTAAAATCGGTTATTATAGCACTCATTTACCTATTTTAACTCGCTGCACTCGTCAAATTACATAATAAATTCGTGCTGTAATAATCTTTACATCATATTATGAACTTTAATTTTAACAAAAATCGAAAGAAACTTTATGATTTTGTAGTAACTTTTTATTAAAAAGATCAACAATCATTATTAAATGTACTGGTCATGAAAGACTCGCTACATTCGTGGCTTCAATAAAACCTGGTAATTAATAATCACTCTTATGGGTCGGTGCGGCCCTTTGCCTTTGTTGTCATATCCCTTTATTGTTGTCTGTTGATAGCTACTATACTTCTTCCCAATTGTGTTCTCCTAAATGTCGATCTGTTGCTTCACTAATGGTTCCTTCTTACTCTTTCCTGAGTCTGCCTAATGGTCTTTTTCCTGTTTTCAAATTTATGACATTAGACTGTGCGTAATGTTTGATTAAGGGGCCGGATAGCGTAGTTGGTTAAG
>JXOV01003481.1:0-19348 GCA_001014945.1 Clogmia albipunctata
ACCATATAGTTAAAGGAATTTTTTAAATTTTGGAAAATAACAGAGATATGGATGGTTGAATTCAATCAAATGACTGTATTCAAATTCTTGCAACGGAGTGTATTTAATTTCTATTTATCACTAATCTATTTTTCACTCCTTCCTAATTCTCTAGACACACTCAAGTTCATCAAGCATGTAACTAATTTAATTGAATAAACATCTTAAGTCATTACACAAATTTTAAAACGTGTGCTAAAATCTCTAAATCCAAACACACAGTGGGAAAGAATAATGTCTTAACAAGTGGAACAAAATTAACTTGTAAAGCAGAATTTGGAAGATTTAGGGAAACTTTTCATATTAAGGATCGTTTCAACTTGTAGTGTACTTTGCAAGTTATATCATGTAACAATTATGAGGCGAAATTGGAAAAGTTGTGCCAAACTGGAGTAAATGACGGTTTTTGCTTACGTTTTCGGCGAAGGCGGAGGAGTAATGGGAGTAGAAGGAGGGAGGCGAAGATGACTGCTGATGACAGAGTGCAAACATATAATGCTCAAGATTATCTGTCATTAGGCGGCTCAAAAGACGACAACTTTGACACTCTCAATGCGTGCCAAATGCGAAATAATCGTCGAGATAATAAAATTGCAAAATAAATTGCGGCAAACGCGGCTGGAATTAAACAAACCGTTTGCTTGTTTTTGGGCAATGTTTTACGGTTTTCTCGGGCTGTCTCCAAGTCGGCAATTCATTCCGAAGAAATAAAAGCCCTGTCTATGACCGCTTTGTGGATGTTTGCCGGGCTGCTAATCAAGGATCAGCACACAAACTTTCTCTCCCGTATGAATTCGTGATTCGCATACATTTATCGCATTTCTGTCAAAAACAAGCAAAATGGATACAAAAAATATTTCATCGAATAAAATCTATTTGATGAGAATTATTGGCTTATTATATTGAGGTTAACAAAGAAAGTTTTTTGATATTCTGTTTCAAAGTCAAACTATTTAATTGTACTTTTTGTTAATGATTTTTATCATTATTGTTTTGGATAATAATCTTGTTTGTTATTAGATTTTTTCCCACGTGTATGTTTAATATGATAACATTATGTAACATACGATATAATATTATATTTAATATTTTAAAACAAATGTTTTGCACTCCCGTATCGAAAAATACGCTTTTCGATATCCATTTGAGTTTCGTAATGTTTCACTTTATCGCACTCAGTTAAAATTTTGAATTTTTATTTCACTAGTAAAAATTGTCATAAACTATTCAACAAATTTGTCTCGAAGTCAAAATTTTGTCGCCATTGTTGCGTTATTGGTCGGCTATGCCATAGAACCATGATTATGTTTCAAATTAATTAACGTTTCTAACAGCCATCTGCATATATTTTGGCTCTTTTTGTTCGATTTTAGGCACATTACGTAGATATCAGAGATAAATCTGTATGTAAATTATAGTTATAGCCTAATGTTGCTTTAAATGGAAATTTATTTTACTTAAATTAAAGCAAACAAATGTTTCAAGTCACAATAAAATAGGCATTTGCCTTATGACCACGTATTAAGAGGAAACAATCTCTATTAGTTTGTATTCATTTCTTTTGAGTGGAGTGCAAAAAACGGTATGTCCTGGTCGGGTGTAAAGTCTACTGTTTTTTAAGTAGTGAAACGAGTGTGAAACATTCGAGCCGAAGGCGAGTATTTTAACGTTTCCGAGTTGTAGCACAAATAAGTATTGCATATTCTTTAATTTTCTTTAAATTTCTTTTAAAAAAAAGGATATCTTTGTCTTTATAAAATCTAAAAATATTTTTGGAAGTTGATTTCTACTTTTTCTATTAATCCTTCGTTGAGAATTGGATAGAAGATAAACAACTGAACTTTTTGATAATTTGGCAATATTTGCTATTAGTTATTTGAATATAAATTTTCTGCACAAATTCAAAGTCGTTTTAATAGTAATGTTGCTGTAGAGAATTCTTTAAAGCACTAGTGTTTTTTCTTATTATTTAAGTGTGACCTCCATAAACAAAGATAATAATTTTATACTAAAGTTACTTTGATTCTAGTTACAAATATTAGAATTTATGCCGGAGAATTCCAGCTATCGGTGCAATGAAATTAAACTAAAGTTAAACGAAATTGCGAAACATTTACTCTGGGTTAATTGAATTTATTCAAATACAATTACAAATCATTCTTTTTCATGTTATGCTCAATATATTTTATAAGCAACAAAGAATTTGCATTGTAGTGGAACAAAGCCAAATATATTTTTACAGAAATTCGAAGAATTTTAAAGATTTTATTGTTAATGTATTTATAAATACATAAAATATTGTATATAAGAATTATTAGACTCTCGAACCGTCTATAAGGCACTCACTGCGCTCGGAGCTTAAAACACCTGATATGTTTAATAATGACTTATCTTAACAACCTTTTTGTATAATATGTATATTTTTGTATATTATGGTATAATGGGTAAGCAAAAATACCGAATTTCACAATTATATTTGTTTTAAACAAATTGTTTAATTTTCGGTGTTTTGCTAATGGTTAAATTTCTTGTTTTCATTGTATAACCAGTTTCGTGTAGTAGAGTTTTCGTAACAGATCCATAAATACAATCGAAATAAATTTATTGGTGTATAAATCTTCTAATTATAACTTATAGAAATATTTCTATATTTCTCTGTGTGTTTTTTTTCTTCTAAAGTCTTGTTATTCTTGCAATTCTGGAAAAGTTTAAAAATTCTTTGATTTATTTAAAATCACTTATCCTATACATAGCATACTATTTTATTTTAATTAAAAATGAACACATATTTTGTATTGTTCAAACATCTAAAAGCCAGCAGTTAAAAATTAAGTTTTGAATATTTAAAAAAAAATCCATTTTGTCATGATTTGGCAATATTTTAAAGAGAAATCAATGTTAACAACTTTATTCGTCTTAAATAAAAAAAAAAAAACAAACATTCGATTGATAAGAACTACATTTAAAGTCAAAAATAAAAGTACAACTCTTGATTTAATTTTTAGTTTAATTATATGAAATTACCTAAAAATAGCCTGTAACTATGAGTCATGACTTAATGAGCCGATAATTTATAATAACATGAAAAAAACTGATGTTATTTAATGTAATTATAATGAAATTGATTATTTGTCGTTGACTTTAAATGAAAACAAGTGTTGGTGTTACAATTCGATTATTGAAATCCACATCTGTGTAATTAAATTCTGGCGATACGAGTGAAATGTGTTGATAACAAACAATACCAACGCATCGATTTAAGATAAAGTTTGTTCCCGACGCAATGACCTTCTTGCTTTAATCTGTCAAAAGTTCCAAAAATGAGCGGATTGGTGCAGTTGGTTCTCTTGATAATTATTTCAGTTATTTTTTGTGATAGTTTAGAAGAAAACCCATTTAAATTCGTCGTTAAAATTGAATCGCTGTGCAAAAGGGGAAGTGTTTCAACGGGAAGTGGTTTTCTCATAACAAAGAAGAATATTCTCACTTCCGCAACGCGAATTCATAAATACAGCATCTGGCTGTTGCATTATGAAACTGAGGAAGCCAATTTCGCAGTGACAACAGACTCGGCAACTGTTTATCCCGACTTTGATCCGACAACTTTAGCGAATAATATCGGAATAATTTATGCACCTCGGATCGCGGAAGGTAATAAAATTATTGCAAAAACAGAAATAAGAACTACTTTTAACTCTTTTTTTCCGTTTTCATCTCTCGCAGATTTAGTTCAGACAATTGCTCTGCCTCAGCCGTTTATGAACATTCCTCTACCTGGTTATGTTGGCACTAGTTATGGACTTAGACCAACAAACAACATCTTTTTTCATTATGAAAAAAATTCTACGGAGGAAATTGTGTTAAACGGAACTTATTGCGGATTTTTATTAAGGAAAAATTCCGCTACTAATTTAGGTTTTAAATTTTGTACAATAAATTCAATACCAAGTCAAGATGTACCATCATATGCTGATGGGTCAGGATTTACAGTTAAGGTAAATGACACTGAAATGTTAGTAGGAATTTCCATAGCGAATTTTAAATTAAATGATTCCAAATCTTGTGTAACTCATTTGTTTGTAAGTGCTTTTGTAGATTGGATTTCTGATCAAATAAAGAATTAAAATTATATTTATTGTTTTATATAATCGTTTGAAATACAATGAATAATCGTCTTTTATTAACTTTTGTAATGTGTCAAGTTTTTTAATAGCTAGTGGACTTTTTTTCATTAGTAAAAAATTATTTTAATTTAACTTTTAATTTATGATTATTTTTACAACAGAAGTGACACTTTAGTTTATCCTCGCCAAGCTATGCGATCGAGATTACGTCAAATATTTTAAATAATTGTCAAGGAATTGTATATGTATGTAAAGATAGAGTATTTGATTTCAAAAACTATGAAAACTTGGGTTTGGTCAAGGTTTATTAAGAATATAGTTGTGCCGATTTTCTTTTGAGATGTGGGGTCGAGTCGGTTCGATTGAAAATGATCACAGTACACAATATCTTTATTTTTTTTTAATGAAAAACAAAGAAACTGAGTTTTGCGATTATTTCTACATTTTGGCACAAATCATCTATCTTTATTCATTTTCCCAATTTTGATATAAAAAGTACTCATTAATTTATGCGTCAATAAAAAGTGAAACTTTTTCTAAATGAAATATAATAATCATCACGGCTTGAAAAACTGAATGGAAAAAGGCATGAAAAATGTACTATAGAAATGAAAAGATACAACTCCATACACAAATACAATTTATCATTCGACTTCTTCTTATTCTAGTCTGAAGAATGAAACATCAAAATGTTTCATTGAATGTTATGTTTCTATTTTTTAAAACTACAAAAAGCCCCCAGAGTATCAAAGTTATGTTTCCCATATAAATATTTAGTTTATGTGTTATTTTACAAATGAAAATTGGGAAAAATAGCATTCGTTTCTCAAGGTTTTATTCAGTTTTCTAGAAGGAAGCTATTCGCGTCGTCGACTTCGTCTCCTAGCGGAAACAGCCTTCCTTCTTGAAAACCATAACTTAAAGCGTCTTGAAACGAAAATAATTATTTTCATGAAACATAGTAAAAATTACTTGTGTACAACAACAATAAGAGTTTTTATTATGATTTTTATATGAAATTTCAAACATCTGCATAGATGTGAGACTTGAAAAAGCCGCATCCGCGGATGTGAAAAATCGACATCCGCAACATCCATAATTTTAACACAATATCAATAATATTTAAATATATTATTAATATAATATAATTATCAAAAATATTATCATAGATACTTTTTACACATAATTATTTACTTTAAAAGTCTTTTTTTCCTTAATTTAAACCAAGTAATCAAGTTTTAAAAACAAACAAACAATTGGCATAACTGTTGGATTTTTATTTAAAAAGGTTTTTTTTATTTAAAATTTTTTTATGGAGTTTCACTGTCCAAATACGAGCTGTTTTATAACACCACATTTAAAATAGCACATTAATAAATTTTCAAACTATAAGCATCTTTTTTGCTTGATTCTGTTAAATTAGTGTAAGTACCACTATATCTAAAATAATTATCCCATTCTTCACTAAAAACAATTTAATAGTTTTGAACTAATTGAATTTTTAAGATAAAATTGGAAATAGTTTTTGTTATAGTTTTTTTTATCATTTCATTAAATTAATATTTAGATTCTTAAATACTTTTTAGATATGAAAAAATACCAATCAAAGCAATATCTATTGACTTTAAAAATAGTACTTTGTAGTTATTTAAAATACACTTCTAATCAACGTATTTTTACATTACTTATCTTTACAAGTTAACCATTCATTTTATAAAATACAATGTTTGTGAATATTTCTAAGTTTATTAATACTTTAGGTATTATCAAACAAATTTATTGCAAAAGTTATTATTTCCAGAAAAGAGATTCATAAATAACAAACATCTTTAAAGTTTCCTTTATATTTTCTACGCACAATTCAAGGACACATTTCACTGTTATTGTGGTATTAAATCTAAAAATATCAAGGAAACTTAAATGCCTACGGCTGTTTCAAATCGATTCCAACAATAAATTTCCTCCATATGACAAAAAAGAGCTGGTCGACCTTTAAAATGAAATTAGGTTTTTCGTTACACTTTTGCAAATGCCAATGGTGAATTTTTGCCTGAAACTCCCTCCTTTTCTTTCACCATTCTTCATTCCTTGGTGGCCGGAAAGGAACCTCGCATAATTCAAACCAGAGCAGGGCTCAGACTGTCCGTAAAATTTGATCGTTTTCCCCAGGGACACTTTTTTATTGTCCTATTAGTGGATCCATTTAGAACCGTTCTGGGGCCACATTCTTCAAACGCGTCAAGAGGGACTTCTTCCTTCTCCTCCTCCTCAACTTTCTTTTCTATTCTTTTCTGCATCCGATTAAGCGTGTTATATATTCCCCTGGAAAAAAAGTTAAACCCGTTAAAAGTTTTTAATTTATTTTGTCTTAACCTCGGGTTAAAAGCCGATTTTCGGAACAGATTTAAAGCGGTCCAAGTTGATTTTCCACATCATTGACCAACTCCAATCTGCCTTTCTCCACTGATCTCTGTCCACTGTGCTTTTTTTTCTCCTTCATTTTTACAAATTGACCCAATTATAGGAGAATTTAAATTACTTGGTGAAGACTTTGTAATAATTTATTCAGGACCAAGTATAAAATATGTTAATCGGAGTTAAATTGGGGAAAATTCATTTACTTGGGGAAAAAGTTACAAATGTTAAAATACGATTTTCGTAATGATATGCTAATTTATACGTGTTTCGTTTTTATACAAGTTTTGATTCAATGAGTTATGATAATTATATTTTAATTAGTTGCGTTCTACTAAAGTGCATGGAATTTAATAACTTACTTTGGTGCAAATTGAAAATTTTAATATATAAAGTACTTTAGTCATTAAATTTTAATAAAACTTTTATTTGTTCAACTCCTTTTTAAATGTGGTTATTGAACTGCTTCTAATTGTTTAGTTTACCCGGGGACCATGAAGATTGGTCTATATTAACCGATTGTACGAATTAAGCGATAGATTTTTTAATGTATTTGTATGATGTATGCTTATATCCGTTTCGGAGTATTCTTACTAAGCAGTTTCTATTGTTTTTTTTATAGTAGAACTCAATTCAAAACACATAAAGTATAAAACGAGTATGAAAACTCAAAAATTGTTTTAAAAATTAGAGGGTTATTTATGTTGTGATTACTTCTTATGGTTTTGTATGCACATAAACTGGGATATACATATAAGTATTTAATTATTTTTTAATCTTATCCAACCAATTAAAATATTTTTAATTCAATTCGTATTTTCTTTTATTAACATTAGGTTTTTATTGTGTAAGTCTGATTTGTCCCTCTGAAACTCCTCCAATAGTCCATATGAGGCTTCTTCATAGAAAGAATCTTTCTTACCGTCCATCAGGACAGTTTTACTTTAATTACCTCAATTTTAATATATTAGTACTATAAGGTTTGTTTTTGTTAAAGATTTGCATTTAACAGTTTTTGTGCTATTTTTTTATATTCCTAAAATTTATATTTGATTGTTATTGATACAAATTTATATATGATAATAAACGCTAATGCCTTTTACAGTCACGAGAGTTGTAATTGGTTTAAAGAAAGCCCGTGTGTTTAATAGTTATTTTTACAACAAGGTCGATAAGATAAGGCATTATTAAACATAAGGGATGTTTTAAGCCACAAGCGTAGTGAGTGCCTTAAAGAAGGGTTGAGTGTTTAATAATGCCTATCGACCGTGTTTTATACAAAATTGTATGCATTTCTAAAATAAATTTATAAAAAAATAGTTAGTTTTTTTTATTAAAAAGTTTGTTAAGCAGCTATCAATTTTGAATATTTTGCGTCCCTCTCTCAAAATGCATAAAAATGTTTATGCATTTTTTGTTGCATAAAATTGATATTATGGCATTTAAATTTGTTCTGTTACAGTTTTTATAGCACACAATGCTTTATAGAATTTATTAAAGCACTAGGGCTTTTTCTTTATTATTAAAGTGTGACCTCCGTAAAAGAAATCTATCAATTTTTGTTTACTGTTATAAATAATATCACAATCTAAACTCACATAATAAATAAAAGACCTTGTTTTCTTGAATGCTAACATAATAATGCCTTTATTTCCGAGATCTCTCGCTCGCCGGAGAGAGCGAGAGTTATATTTACATCACATACAACAACGTCATGAAGCGCAAGAGAGGAAGCGCCCGCTCTCTCTTCCGATTCTATACAATTTTATATATACGCAATTTTTGTTGGGCGTAGTTTATATGTGATTTGTTATTGTAAACGGATGGTTCAATTAAGCCACCTATCGGAGATCTCATGTCCTATGTGGGTTTATCATAGAGGCCGCAAAATGTATTTTTACAAAAATTTCACGATTTTTTAAGATGTTTATGCTAACACTCGGGCCTTCTTAAAGGCATTCGCTACACTCGCAGCTTTAATCAATCCTCGTGTTTAATAATGGCTTAATTCATAGACTTTGTTGTATAAATATCTATTATCCACTGGGTTCTATCTGATTCATTTGCATTTTAGAATAAATTTAATCAAAAGTAAAAGTTTTGTAGAAATATATGTTGCTCTGTTCCATTCCATTCAATTTAACTGCCTGTGTTACTTATATGTCTGATCCAGTGTAAAGGATTAAACCTTACTATGTATATTCAAAATTAATTCAAATACACCAGTTTAACTTGCACCGGTCGCTGAATTAAAAAAACACAACTTGATTTATCGTTCAATTTTATAATACAATGTCGTAATTTGAGAGAAATCGATATATAAAAAATAAACAATGACAACTGACTTTTATATAAATTTCATGTATTTTTTTCACGGAGGTCACATTTTAATAATAATAAAGATTTCTTTAAAGCTTTTGTGTTATAAAAACGACTTGGACGGAACAAATTTAAGTATCAATTTTAACAACTATAATTCATAAAAATATATTTAATTATATCTTGAATATTCACTTAATTAAAGTTGAAAATTATGTTATTAAATTTTGGAATATTTTTCAATAGAATTTAAGTTATTTCTGCAGTATTTGCATAAATATAATTGAATATATAATCCCAAATACAGATTTGTATAAAACTCCAATTATCCAATATTCCAAAGAAATTGAGGTAAATTTCGGTCGTAATTGAATGTAATCTCGATATCAGTTGGGATGCGATTACATGCCGGATTCGGATTGCAAATTCATCCGGCGAGATGCATTTCTGAAATTCGTTACCAATTTAATTGTAATTTGCTTTTTCATTCATTCATTATTATTGTTGTTGTAAATATTTAGTCGGGGATTCCAATTTGGCACCACACCCCGCTTCACCCATCGTGCCTCGTGCTCTCGCAAAAACTTAATGAACACCAAAAAAAAGAGCGGGATGAGCTGTTCCTGGTCCGGCAGTCGGCGTGGGATCGGAAATTCAACAATCCGTTAAATTAATGAAATTGAATCCCATGTTTGTACGAGACTCGAACACGATTTTGAAGCTGGATGCTGCCTGCCCCTAGATTTTGACCTGACCTCCTGCCCATTCTCCTTCTCAGCCTCTTCCTCCCCAGGGATTCAGAGTCGGAAAAATTCTATCTGTTTCGCTTTAACCCACCCCATGATGATTTTAATTGCTGCCGAAAAATAAATGAAATTTCTTGGTTTAGGAATTTTTTGTCGAAGGAAATATCGTATTCAAAATAGTAAGTCTAACAATTATGAAATCAAAATATTAGTTTTAAATAGGATATTTTTAAATTAAGAATGTATAACTTTATGTTTGTACTCCTTATTCCTTTTGACTTCGTCAACATTTCTTAACAAAAGTGAATTAAATTGAACTAAAATATAAATCGTAATTTTAGTTTTGAATAACCAGTATATTTTCTAGAAAATCCTCGTAAAGTTTTAATTTAGCTTAAAATTATATAAAATATATATTCTGGAATAATTTTTTGGGTAGACTTTAATGGATTTTCATGTTTTAACATGAAAGATATGCAGTGATACAAAACTCTTAATGGAATTATACTCCATTTAATCCTTTTACGACAGGTAAATTTTAATTAACATCTGGGAGTGTATCAATCTGATCTTAATTTTATTTTGCAAGATGAAAGATCTTGTTATTGGCTTTGACTTTCATTTTAAAACAAAGGTGTAGCTTTGTTGCAGAAAATTAAAAAGGCTTGCGGATTTTTCCCATACAGGCATAGTGTTTCATCTTTTTACGACAGATCACTTATTTTCTCCTAATGCGGCAAAAAGGGGTCGTTTCTTATTTTTAAAGTGAAATAGTTTATTATGTATCATTTGATATACGAGTATATTTGGTGATTTGTAGCATATATTTTTTTCACAATCTTGGTTTTGAATTGATTTGCTTATCGAAAATGATTCAATTTAACATTGTTATAGGAAATTCCTAAAATATCACCAAATTTTAGAGAAAAATTATTAAGTAGTAATATTTAAGAGGAATGGGTGAAAGCAATGAAATTTATTTTTTTTTTTAGATTTTTAGTCAAACGAACTATGAAGTTCTAGTAAATTGCTTCGGTTTCCAAAACAAAAAGCTTTGTAAATCCTGTTCTATTATTAGTATTATTACCCTTGGTTTCACTAAATTTGGTGTTCAGTAGAGTTATAAGATATATGACAATAATCCAAAGAAAATGTTTAATTTCGTTTTCACTTTTAATGATAATGATTCGAATAAGTTAAGTTTTACGAGGTAATCCAGCACAGAAAAATATTAAGTCATAAAATATTCAATGTTTTGGTAATTTTTAAAATTAAATTGGATTTTTTTCCTTAACATAGTTTTTAGTTATTTAAACAACGAGTAGGAAAAACTATATTTAAACTTGAGTAGAGTGTTTATTTATGTGTTTTTCCAACTTGTTTTTTTTCAAGATTTTATACAATTCGCATATTTATTAGCTATTTTTCGCGAAATGTGAAGTAAAGCCTAAAAAGACAACACAGTACTAAATTAAGGTCTAAACACATACAATTAAGGGAAGTACTTGTCAATCGAATAGAACTTTTGGTCTCAATTTTTCAAAATATCACCACAATCTTGCATCATGCACTGTATCACTGATATGCCCGTGATAGCACTCATCATTTTAACTACATTTAGAAGCCATAATCAATATTTAAGAAGAACTTTACTTTTTGTCATTCAATGTGAAAAAATTTAAATTGTTTAATAAGTCATAGCCTACTTAATTATAGACACATGAAAAATGTCAAAATATATTTTCATTCTAAGCTACTCAGATTAAAAATTCTAATTTTTAGTAGTTGAATTTTGGTACAAACTACTAATTTCGTGTATTTACACGATTTGTTACATCCTGAGATTATTGAATTATACTTTATTCAACACTGTACGATTATAAAACAATTTCTAGAGAAAGCATTGGTTACTAAAATGTNGATTAAAAATTCTAATTTTTAGTAGTTGAATTTTGGTACAAACTACTAATTTCGTGTATTTACACGATTTGTAAATGCCTGAGATTATTGAATTATACTTTATTCAACACTGTACAATTATAAAACAATTTCTATAGGAAGCATTGGCTACTGAAATGTAAACATTTTTCAATACAATTGTAGAGAAAAATTATATGTAATTATTTTGTTATTAATATTTTAAATAATTCAAACTATTTACACTAAAGAGGTTGCATTGATTAATCGAACCTTATATTCCACCTATTGTTTTATTTTAAACAGTATAAAATTTTGTATATAACTTTTTTCTTTAAAGTATGCGCTACACTGACCAATATGCTAAATAGTGCCTTATCTGATCAACCCAGTTGTATAAATGACTTTTATTGTTAAGGAAATGTTGTTGAAGTTATGAACAAATTCATAATTGTTTATTTTTGTTGAAGAATTTAGGTAAAATAAATACTCATTAAGCTCGTAATTTGAAAGTAAATTACATATTTTAATCTTTATTAACCTTGTTGTTATAATATCTATTATAAATCGTGTTAAAGGTTTCCGTGTAATGACCAAATTTAAAACCGCTTAATTTGCCCGCCGTGTTGTCGATGATATTTCCGCACAAAGGATTCTGTGGAATGCTGAAGTGGCCCGTGGCAAAATGGCTAATATGATTTGCGGAATTGATGCAATTTAATTGAAATTATAACAACTACAACATGGAGGCCAGATTTCGCTTGTTTAAATCAATTAATTAATGTTTCGCCGTGTCATGCCCGATTTGCTCTGTTTGTGTCCCCGGTTCGAATCGGGTCCATTGTGGAATGTCGATGCGGAGTGGGATGAGGGTGTCGTGCTCCGTACACACAGCAAACCCCAAACGCAAAAAATAATCAATTACATTTCGATTTTTCGCTCAATAGTCGCGGTTGGCCATTTATTTTGCACAAAATAGTCTGTGGCACGTCGCTGTTTGTTCGGAATGCGTCCAGCGTGTAATCGGTAATTGAATGTGGTCCATCAGGTGCACCACAAACACGGGACACAAGTGGAAAAATACACCTTGTTATCGATTACAAAGTGTTTGTCTGCGGTTAGTCGGGAGCGGGTATTAGGAAATTGCATCGATCGTTCAATTATACACCCCATGCTACGCCATCATCCAATTATTTCCCTCCTCTAACCTCCAGCACTTTTTCAGCCATCCTCTCTATCTCTGTCTGAGTCGCCCACAAAGGGATGAAAACTCCAATTATAAACATCTGAAGATTTATTGGAATATTTCTTCTATTAGCAAGTACTTATTTTCAATTCAAATCATTTCAAGCCACCCTTTTCGTTCAACGACTCTTAAGAGAGCAAAGAACTACTTTTTAACTATTCAATTAGAAATGAAATTTATAGGTTTTCGGAGACTTTAAAAGAACTTTATTTAAGTAGTTTTGAATTCTTGTTTCTTTTAAGATTTAATTATTATCAAAATGGTTTATAAAATTTTGATTTTCAGTCTACATTGTACCCTTTCATGTTGAATTAAAAAACAGTACTTGGTAATATACCTGATGTTTTTTTACGCAGCGAAACATTTTAATATAAGAGGGTGGTTTGAAACTTTCGGTAATGAGCAAGAAAACCGGCGTACAAATCATGTTTTTGGTTTTAAGTCTATATGGAGTCCCATATATTTAATATGAAGTTTTTTTAATTTGTTGTTTTGTTTTAATCAAGTCTTAAAGTGAGCATTCCGCCATCAATTTGAAAAATGATGAAAAAGCAATATCGTTCGGTGTTTCGATTCTGGATTTTGAAAGGGAAATCACTCAGTGAAATTAATGATTTTTTATATAAAAATAAATAAAATCCGTTAAATAGTCGAATAACACCAGGAAATGCAACTTAACCTTTTATATCTCTAAACATGATCTAATATGACTGTTTTCAGCATTCAAATTTGGAAAAATCACAATAAACTATTTTCCCAATTTTGATATAAAAAGTACTTGTTTTCATTAATTTATGCTTCAATAAAAAGTGAAATATTTCCTAAATGAAACATAATAATCATCACCGCTTGAAAAACTGAATGAATACAGGCATGAAAGATGTACTATAGAAATGAAAAGATACAACTCCATTCACAAATACATCTTATCATTCGACTTCTTCTTCTTATTCTAGTCTGAAGAATGAAACAGCAAAATGTTTCATTAAATGTTATGTTTATATTTTTTAAAAGTACAAAAAGCCCCAGAGTAAAAAGTAAAAAGTTATGTTTCCCATATAAATATTTAATTAGTTTTAATTAGTTTTTGTGCTATTTTACAAATGAAAATTGGGAAAAATAGCATTCGTTTCTCGACGTTTAATTCAGTTTTCTCGAAGGAAGCTATTCGTGTCGTCGACTTCGTCTCCTAGCGGAAACAGCCTTCCTTCTTGAAAACCGAAACTTAAACTGTCTTGAAAAGAAAATAGCTATTTCGTTATTACTTTGATTCATACTGTTTCTTCTTCTTCTTCAACGACAAAATAACTGTTACCGGTTTGTGTCTAGCCAATTGGTTTTACGTAACCAAAGTATTTAAAATGCTTTATACATTTGCTAATCTTTCACAATAGACAACTGAATATTATTATCATTATTTGTTATGATGTTATGATCCTTTTTATAACTTTCATCTGTATCACTCCATTGAATAACAGCAAAACAATAATTTTATAGAAAAATTCTTTGAATTACTTCGATTCTATGCACTCCTTCCAAGCTTTAAAAACCTGTTTGATTAAGAGAGATAGTTTTGACGGTAATAGTTGTTCAGTAATTGAGGCCAGTGAGTTTTTTGTACATGTGTTTACACGAATATTACCCACTGAATGTTGTTAGTAAAAACGTGAATAAAATTACGGTCTCGAACCAGTTATCAATTTGAAAAAAAACCAAAATTTAAAAATTTACAATGTTTTAAAAATATTAAGATAATCATTTGTAAATACATGAAGTTTAAGTCAAGTTCATGTTTTAAAATGAAAGAAACACTAAGACGTCACCCGGGAGACGGAACAGAAATTTTTTGGCTGAAACTAATGAAAATTTATTGGAATTCTAAATATATTTTACTTGAAAATCAAAAGACATTTTACGATGACATTTCGTTGTAAACAAATCTATACAAATTGCCAATTCTGTGAATGAAAAACTTTGGTTACTATGATTTATTTTAAATTGGACTATGAAATTTGTGTGAAATTTCTAGTTACAAAAAATGGATAAAAAGTAGAAAAGTTGAGAATAGAATTTGGCCTTGATTCTTTTTCATGGTGAAAACTTAATATTGATGTTTTAAGAAGTACCTCTTAAAATAGAAGCTTTGTAGTAAGTGTCAGAAAATTGAAAAAAATCTGCAATTCCCACATTAATTTAAAAGGAAATATTCGTTCATTGTGCCAAATTTCTTGAAATCAAAACATTAAAAGCTTTTGCAGTAGAATATACAGAAATTGAGTATAATTATTTCCAATTGGCTAAGTGGAGTCATTTCAAATCACCAAATACGATTACCAATTCAATCAGTGCGCGGGCTATAATTATAATATTTGCAACAATTAGTATAATTAGATAATCAGATTACAAAAATGGCGTTGACGGCACACTGTGTTTCATTAGCGTGGGGATCAAACTAATTGCTCCTCTAGCAGCTGATGTAACGATTTGGGGGCATATTTAATTCAATGTTCAATGCCGTAAATTTACCCGAGTAATTACCAGGAAAATCAATGTCTCGAATCCGAGGAATATGTTGCCAGATAAGAAGCTGTCCATAAATAATTTATTGAATGTTTATAAGTAGCTTCTTCCTCTTTCTGCTCCTCTACTGCCCCATTAAGCGAAAAAGTTGGTCTGCAGCGCGCAAAAAGTCCGACTTCTTCTGGACTGACTGCCTTCCCAGCCTCCCTTCCCCCAATCGTCTAGGGGGTTAGAGACTGACTGCGATAAAAATTAAGCGGTATTGGCATTTGGCCAAATGCATGATATCACCGCCGCGCCGAAGAAGACTGCCATTTTTTGGGGTCGCCTCTTCAATAAAATAAAATGTTGCATAAGTGTGGAGGAAGGCGGTGAGGGGATGAGGAAATGGCCATAAATAAAAAAGGAGACGTCGAATATGAGTCGATCCAACAAACACTCCTGTAACAACTTGAGATTTTTAAAATAGTGTACCTAGGCTGAACTTTTTATTGTTCATTAATTTTTAGTAATGCAATTTACAAGCTGCTCTATTTATGAAATAATACGTCTTTCACTGACGAAGTTCAGGGTCACATTTATAACATAAATATGGTAGAGAAAAGACGGTGTATATCAAAGCACAGCAGCAAGTTCTCGTATCGAAAAAAAAGTTTTAAAAAAGGTAACAAGCAGAATAAAAATAAAATACACTTTGAGTATTGGTCAATTTCGTCTAGTCCATACTTTTTTTCGTCTCAAACTTTAATATTCGACCGATTTCATTCATGGCCAGAATTGTTTTATCTGTTTTCACCTCATTCGTTCACCTTTCATTCTCAGAAAAAAACAAAAATATTCTAGTTGCAGTGCTCTGGTACTCATCAAAATAAGACCAGTGTGTGGGTGGTTTGATAAAGTGATGTATTTAAAGTTAATATGATTATCAAATTGAATTTCCTCTTTGAAATAATATTAAGACAGGATCTGGAATATTTGAACTTAATAAAATATTTGCATTTATGAGATTTTTTATAATTTTTTTTTAAATTTGACGTTTGATGTAAAATTATTTTCTGCTTTTTGTGTTTTTAATTTGTCTATTTTAGTGTCGCATAAGAACAACTAGCATCGTCAATGCTGTTCGTTAGACCAGACAGTTTTTCAAAGCTTGGATTGAGTGCATAGAGACGAGGGGAAAACCGGATTTTTTATTACTAGTAATTTGCTGCCATTCATTGAATGTTTACAGATACAAGTTCTGAAAGGTATGGTCTTCTTCGGTGTATGTTTTTTCTGTTTCAGTGACAAAACATGTCAATAAATAGGCTCGATTTTAAATCATCAGTTCATGGTGCTATTCACATTATAACAAAAAATAATTTGTAGTCATGATATTCAATTGTCAATTGTGAAAATGGCAAATGAATAGATAGGGCATTTGATAACTTTGATTACATAAAACCAATTGGTTAGACCTATGTAGATCGGTAACGGTTGTTGAGTTGTAGAAGAAGATAAGGAAACACTTATTTGTTTAAGTAGAGATATTAAAACTTGTGGCTAGGTCACAAGGGTAATCCTTGTTCTTAGTTAAAGAAAACACGAAATTAAATGCACTTCTTTTACACTTTTGTTCAATTCAGATACAATTTGATAATGTGCTCTTGTTGAGCTCCTAACTCGTTCCGACTCTTGTATCCCTCTAATCCCTCTCTCTCAATTAAATTAAATTGTATCACACTAACACATTACCTCAAACGAATTAACATCAACTCCATGTTTCTAAAGCAGTAGATATAAATCTTAAATTAATAGAAATGAAGTATAATAGAACCTATATTTTTGAGGTTTTTAAATTTGGAAAACATTTGCCTTTGATATTTTATAATATATATTGTGATATAAATATAAAGTACAAATAGTAACTAAAAATAAAGACAATAGGGGAATATTAAATACAATAATTGTTACGAACCCTATTTCCAAAACAAAGCCAATTGGGGGAAGGAAACGTCTGCCCCTGTGTCAAACAAAAGATATTCCCTTCGGCTCATCCCATTATCGTTTATTCAATTTTTTATGGTAATTCTTCCCCAATTGTAATGATCAGATTTTGAATACATAAAACATGATGTAATGAGCAAGATAAATTTCCCGAAAATTTTGCCAGACTAATATAATTAATTCAATATCTTTTCTCCCTCTCCCTTTCCATTTCTCTTCATCCATCCCTCTGATTTTGTGTCGTCCTT
This sequence comes from Clogmia albipunctata, assembly GCA_001014945.1. Classification (NCBI taxonomy): domain Eukaryota; kingdom Metazoa; phylum Arthropoda; class Insecta; order Diptera; family Psychodidae; genus Clogmia; species Clogmia albipunctata. The sequence continues at coordinate 17,561 of JXOV01003481.1, forward strand.
TTCTCGAAGAGCTCAAAAGGATTGCTGTCGTCGAGACAAGGCAAGGCAAGGCAAGGACGACAAGAAAGAGAAGGGGATCACCACCCCAATCCTCCCCTTATCCGCAAATCAAATTGTCAATTAGACATCTTATCATTCGGATCAATTTCGGTTAGAGAGCTCTGGAATTACCCTAATTGTGGGGTTTCGAGACGGAGATGACGACGAGAGCGGGGCCTTTTAATTTCCAGGTCACACCGGGTGACAATTTGCCATGGAAATTAAGTGATAATGTCTTTTTAATCGATCCATTAAGTGTCTGATGCTCCAGATTAAAATCAGATATTTGGCAGCAAATTGATTCAAATCGAATTTGATGGGAATTCAAATCAGTCTGGAATGTATTTATAACTGCCTGAATGGTTTCAATCAAAGTTTCATCATCTTTAGAAATTGAAAGGTTGAATAAACTTATGGACTTTGTTCAATCTTGAATTGTTTATGATCATGACAGGTTTATTGAATTTTGTCAAATTGATTTTATGAATTATAACTGTTTATTTTAAGAATAAATGGATTTTACTACTTAAAGATTATTTCTCTTATTTTTACCTCAATCAATAGTCCTGATTTAGGTAATTAAAAAAATGAAATTACTTGAAAATATTACATTTTTGTAGTATTTGTTGCTAATTTAAAATATATTATTAATTAAATTATGCTGTAAAAGTTATACATATTGTTTTAAATTATTTGAGCTTTTCACTTTTAAAAGATAGATTCGATCCCTGGGCGGGTAGGATGGACTGGGTTCTTTTTCAATTGGTCTAGGTGCTATTAATTGACTAATAATTTACTGAAAACAAATAGTCGTGAATAGTCTAAGCCCGCTGGTTGAGGTTTAGACTCTTCATGTTCCTTCCAGTAATTGAAAGAGAAAATTTATTTAAAAAATTTGTATAGACTCATTTGATCATGGTGCTTATTATATGTATTGATGTATAATGTAATAATTTTTGTATATTTTTGTTTAGTGTCCTTAGCATTCTAAACCCGTCGTCCGATGTCAAAACGGTGTAAGGACAATGTGTAGGGAATTTAATGATATAATAGATATAATAGAATAATTTCCGTTAAATTCGTCGAGCCGTTTCTAGCTGCATCGCGTAATAGCCTAAAATTTGCTTTAAAAGAAAATAATCCTCGTAACTGTGTCTTTATTTGCTATTCTATTGTGCCGATATAATCATCCACAATGTATAAAGAGCTCAGTTTTCGAAGGCCTTCGTTACTTTATTTGAATTAAAAAAATAGTTATACTATTTTCTTTCGAATTAAGGGTTTTTAGACTTCCAAAGATAGTTACTGCCTGCCTACTATGACAAAGCGACACAATTTTTCGCACTGTATGTATTGAACAATAGATTATCAACTATTTCAGTCCAAAAAATTACCAAAAACCATCTCTTGTTGTCGCATTGAGAGAAAATATTTTATTATTTATTCATCAATTTTATTTTTTTACAATTATTCATAATTCATTAGTACTAAATCTAATTTATCTATTTACAATTTATAGTTCACCAAGACTTATATATATATTATTCATTTTTATTTTTTTAAGTATTTTTGCTTAATAGTTTTTTTAAATTTGGTAATATTTGAATTTACAATATTGTCTTCTAGTTTATTATAAATTTTTAGTCCAGTTTTAATCCAAATTCTCCTGTCTTTTTCGTTAATGATCTTGGAAATTTCAAATCTATTCCTTTTTNCTGATATAAATTATTCATTTTTATTTTTTTAAGT
>JXOV01003490.1:0-10267 GCA_001014945.1 Clogmia albipunctata
CAAACTAAAATGAATCGGCTTCGGCTCCTAACAATAGAAAGAATATTCAAAAACCGCAAGTTTACATTTACAACAATCACACAGAGTCTACACCCGTGCCACACACGCCGATTGTTTGTTTATTTTTCCCTTTTATAAACAAAAACCACTCAGTTCGACAGAACAAAAGTGTGCTTCGNAAAATGAATCGGCTTCGGCTCCTAACAATAGAAAGAATATTCAAAAACCGCAAGTTTACATTTACAACAATCACACAGAGTCTACACCCGTGCCACACACGCCGATTGTTTGTTTATTTTTCCCTTTTATAAACAAAAACCACTCAGTTCGACAGAACAAAAGTGTGCTTCGTTGCCAAATTTCATTCTCTTTTGATCGCATTCGCATCTTCGAATCTTAACTGAAGTTGATATTTTGTATCAATTAGAGATTTTTAATCGATTGATATTTTGTATCAAGTAGAGAATTGATATTTTGGATTGATTACTATTTTTTCAAAGTATCTAGTACTGAATTCAGATTCAAGTATCTAGTAAAAAGTATTCGTTACTAAAATATTGCACATCACTGGTATTTAATCGTTTCCGATAAAAAAATATTTCTTTAAAATAAACTTAACAATATTTTTTGTTAATTTGAAAATACCATTTTATTGAAGTTGAGGAATAATTTTTATTTCTATTGTTGGATTTTTAAGGATTGTAATAAAACCATCTGAGATGATATTACATCGATATAAACTAATTGATGGGAATACCAAAACTCATTAAGAAGTGCTCCAGATTTGTGAGTGTAGTAAGTGCGGATTAGATCATTTGAGGTCTATTCTTAATTGCTTTTCAATTGTAATAATAAGCAATATTTTCAACAATATTTAAAAAATTTTTTTAAGTAATTAATCGAATATTACTATTACTACCCGAATGAAAAATATAAGAAAAATATAAAATTCGCTCCCACCAATTCTTTCTCTGTCATCTTTATCGAGAGTGCTTATTGTATCTTGATCCATTCCTGATCAATTACTTAAAGTCATTGTTTTATTAGGAGCACCGCTACATAGCAAAGCCCTATTATATTTTATTCATTTTTGAAGGCATAAAATTGATATTATGATGGCACTAAAATTTGTTGACAGAAACGTTTTATTGCACAAGTGCTTTAAAGAATTCTAATAGTGCCTTTTCTTTATTATTAAAGTGTGGAAGAGATCGAACAAATTTATATGGACGTCAGCTTCGTTGTGTATGGTTTAAATGTATTTGTGGATGATTTCACAACAAACGGATTATATAAGTCTAAATATAGCGTTTTAAATGAGATGCAAATGTTGGATTTCTCTTTCAAACAGAATATCGCGGATTGCTTCAATTTAAATTTAACGCTTTAATTGAAAGATGAACGTGATATTTCCTATGAGCGAATAAGAGAAATTAGATATAGCCTTCTCCATGTTCCCATGGAATTAGAAAAAAAATTCAATGTGAATAAGACAACAAATTTTAACAAAATAATTGTCTTAAATTTGTACACGAATGTAATAAAGCACGGAATGAACTTTATATTACAAGTTTGTTTAAATCTAAATGACCATATAATCTTTATTCAAATTATTTGTAATATGACGAAAGTTTTACTTTATTTACGATTTAAAAACAAAATTTTAAATCTTACTCTATATATTTTTAAAAAATAACAATAAAATAAAGTTAATTTCTTATTTGGAATTGAACATGTTTATGTTAATAATAAGTTCTTTTTGTTATTCACAGTATGTAATTGCATAATTCAACATAGTAACCAAACATATCATTAAAAACAAAAGAAATTTATTACTTTGGCAGTTGCAACAGTTTCAATTTGAATGAGGAATTTTTGAATTAGCGCAAACTAGTGCCGGGAATTTTGAAAAAAAAATTAATTATTTTATGTGGAACTTTTAACTCGTAAAATTCAAAGAAAATTAGGATTCTTAATTTTATAATTTTAACTTCATATATAATTTATAATCGTCCCTTATTTAGAATTGGATTTTAACAATTTTTAAAAATCAATTTTATTAAACACTTAAAATGTTTGAAAGTCAGCTGTCCAAACCAGTTAACTGTTTTCAAAACAACAACAAACATTTGTTCAAATTCCGCATTGGAACCCCATTATTTTAAAAAATAACCGGGATAACGGCCATTTTTCTGGATGTTCCAGGATTTCTAAGGATTAAGGGCACAGATGGGAATTCTGATGTAAATTTCTTGTGTTTCAACAATTTTTTTACATATTTTTTTTAAATCAGATGCCGCAATTGCAGATGTTTTTGGCGAATTCTTGATGAGTCCAGGATTCCTTGAGTATATCTACAGGAGTAGAGTTTAGAAAGAGTTTCTTATTTGCAAAAAATCAACAAATTTCATCCGAAAACATGGAGTTCGTCCTGATATTCATCTCCCGGAATAACGAATAACACATTTCTTTAATAAACCAATAATAATAATTCCCTACTAGATTGATTGCGTGTAACATTTCTTTGATAAATAAATCCATTAATAATGGAAACTACGGTTGTTTCTAACCAGGAGAACGAGGATCCGACCAAAAAAGTCTTCTGTTTGGAAGGTGACAACCTCAGTCATTGACAGAAATTCAATATTTCAGTGATTTTTTAGTTTTGAGCAAATTTCTGAACTTTCCCTTTTTTAGTTCTTCGATTGATCCGGGACGCCCAGCAGCAGCATGGCATTCGGTTTGGGGACTACCAACGGTACAGAGGATTCTGTAGCCGGCGAATTAGACGGATGAGGAAGGTGTTAAAGTTGCCGCAGAACGAGAAAAGGCATTTCAAGAAGAGGGACGTCACTCTGGCGAATATCACGGGAAAGCAGGCTGATATCAGGTACCTGCACATCCCTCTGATGATGGCCGAGAGAGCCTGGTCTTACGCCATGACTCTGAGACAGGAGGCCAACACGGAGCCAAGAAAACGATTCCATTTGGTGAATAAACTCCGAAAAGCCTGCACATACGCCCTGCAGCTCCAGGAACTCTGTAATGTAAGTGGAATATGCAAAAACAATGTTTCAAAACACTATTTTCGTTCAATTTTAAAAGAAAAAATAATTAAATATGCAAAAATTAGGAATTAAAAGTAATTCAACCTGTTTACAGTGACTCAAAATAATAATAGTATAAATAGTTTACAATTCAATACTGTTTATATTGATTTTTAAATATCTTGTTCAAAAACTTAATTAAGTGAAATTTAATCGAATAAGGTTTAAATGAAAACGTTTATTAATTTTTATAATTAATTTTAATCAATAAAAATAAACCTAATAATTCAAATTGTAACAAAAATGAAAATAAAAATCCTACAAATTTCAGAGAGAAAATTTAATTTTTAGTATATTTAGTTATAATAAGCTATTTAACCAGAATTATTACCTATATTAAATGGTTTTAAAATGAATAAAACTATAATTATTGAAAAGCTGGAGAAAAAAAAACAGGTACAATTAATTTTTTATTGAATTTTATTAACTTTTTTTTTATTTAATTCTGAGTGAGATGTTAAATAAAATTTAGGTATTGAAGAAATTTATATACAACTTTAAAAAAAAATTTAATCTGATTTTACTTTATTGAATAAGAAACTTTGTGAAAGATTTTCATCAAATTTATATAGTAACCAGTTCCCCGTATTTGTTTATTGTACTAACCGGAGAGGGTTTAATGCTCATATCGATTATTCTTTTCAAATTGAATTTAAAAAAAGACGTTTCTTTTAGATTTCTGTGTTAATTTGTTTTAAAATGTTGTAGAAAACACGAGTGATAAGCATTATAAAACATGCGATTCTTTAAAACATTCACTACGCTCGTGAATCTATCTATGTAAAAGAAAAGTATCGTTATTTAATCAGTTTCTTACCTTTACGAGGTCTCCCTAGGTTGATTTATATTTGACCTTCCCTCGAACGTTTTCTTGGGAAATCTTTTATCTTTCATTCCAAGTACTCTGTCCATTTCTGATTCTTTAGTTCTACATATTTTAAAACATCTCATTATACTGGTTACATTCTTTCAGATTATTCCCCATTCATTTTATATTATTTTATACAATTTTATTGAAAAATGTATACATTTTAGTAGCCAATGCCTCCTCTAGAAATTGTGTTATAATCGTACAGTGTTGAATAAAGTATAATTCTTGGAATGAAAGATAAAATCATTCCAAGTGCTATGTTCTCGAAATAATTAAATTCGCCGTCTGTTCGATTTTTGACACTACTTCCTCGTTAAAAACCTAATAACATTTTAACATAATTATGCTTATTATAACAAAATAAAATCTTTCAATAATTTAAAAACGTAAAATTGTATTTTAAAAATTGTTATAAAATATCTTTTCTAAAATTTAAAATTATTAATTATTTCCAGAGCGAAGCTTGCGACGCTCGAACGAAGTTGGAAGTAGAGGCCTACACTGCCTGGATGCACGGAACTTTGCACTTTGAGTTGTCTTTGTGGAAGAAGGCGATCGAGAACTTGAAGAAGGCGGAGATAATTTACCAGAACTTGGCGGACGCATTGCCCGAGGAGGAGCAGACTCTGTACAAGAGCAAGGTGGCTGAGCTGGTGCCGAGTTTGAGATACTGTGCGTATAACATTGGGGACGGTGGCTCGATGGACGAGCTGCTGGAGTTGAGGGCTCAAGGGAAGTTGGACAATTTGGACGCTTTAGTCGCTCAAACGAAGACTCAGAGCAGTGACACGCTGCAGACGATGGACTGGAGGGGAAGGAAGGTGACAGTTCGTCCCGAGAAAGTAAGATTGTTCTTGTTGAGTATCCAGGAGCTGGACAAGGGAATTGAGAAGGGGAAAACGATAGAATCGAAAATCGAGATTTTGGAGTCGATTATTATGGATTGTCGGGACTCGATCCAGGCGGTGAAGGATGAGATTAACCAGGATCCGAAGCTGAGGTCTACTACCAGTGATCCTAATGCTGGACTGACTGCGGTTCCAGGGATTCTCTATCTTTTGGCGTATTTGAAATATACAAGGTGGATTAGAACGATGGAGAGGAATTTGTATCTTGTACAGCAAGCTAAAATCAATTTGGAGAATCAGCAGAATCAGTCGAATGAGCAGAAAAAGGTCAGGCCTCAAGACCTGACCAGGCTTTATGAGATTATTCTCCAAAACGTCGCAGAATTGCAAAGCATCCAAGGAATGGAGAACGATTCCGAGTATCAGACAGAAATTGAGGGATTTAATCAAGCTTTTAAAGCATTCCGCTGTTACTACATCGCTGTCACCCTAGTGGCGATGAAGCGCTGGAAGGAGGCAGTCGCTTTGTACGAGAGGTCTATTAAATATGCCCAATCTGTAACGAAAAATTCGAAACTGAAGCAACTTCCTTACAACATTCAGAAGGATTTAAAGGATTTGATTGAGAAAATCGAGGGTTCGATCTTCACGGCCCAAGCCTACAGTGTTCTGGAGGAGGATGACAAGGCAAAGGACGACGATCCAATGGGACTTTTCGGAGCAAAATCCCAGAAAAACACGAAGCCTCTCTTCGATCGTCTAAACGTCTACAAAGAGGATCCCCAGCTCAATTCCAAGAACCCGAACGTGTTCAAGCTGACCCCCGACATGGAGGCCATCCCCTGCAAACCCCTCTTCTTCGACCTGGCCCTCAACTTCATCGAGTTCCCCGCTCTCGACGATAAAATGGACACGAGTGCCAAAAACAAGAAGGACCAGGCGTCCGGGATTTCTGGACTCGTCAAAGGATTCCTCGGATGGGGTGGTAATAAGAAGTAGACAGTGTCCAAGGCACCACGATTTTGTATTGTTAATAAAAGTTTGGAAACTTGAACAAGGGGTTTTTATGGTGATTAAGTTATAACAGTTTTTTTAGGTGAACAAATTGAAATTAAAATCATCCTTGATTAATGAATATAAAAAAACCATTTGAATAATATCAATAACACTAGAGAATTAGGCTCGACGTTTTAAAGTAAAAATTAAAGGAGTTCCTTTAAATTGAAACAAATTTGTCTCAATTTTTCATCCGTGAATAACGAAATTGCGAATTCGGGAAGCGAGAATTAAACTTTGCCGTAATCTTCTGGTTTTTTGCTGAACTAGCATCTAACTTTTCTATATGATATTGAATAAAACCAATATGAATATTTTAAGATATTAAATTTTGTTAACATGTTACAATATTAATTTCTAATTCAAATTTTAGACCACCAGCCAACCATGCTCTCTAAATAAATTGTTATAACAGTTGTTTGTGTTATAAATGCAATGTTCGGATGTATTGGATTTTAACCAACTACACAATAACTGCCCGGCTAGCTCAGTCGGTAGAGCATGAGACTCTTAATCTCAGGGTCGTGGGTTCGAGCCCCACGTTGGGCGAATTTCTTTTTTTCATTTTGCGAATGTTCAAATTATTGCGGAAATTCCTAGTTTTATTCTTATAATCACATATTTTATTAAAACTATTTTTTTAAGAATAACTGCACATTTAAAAAAACGATCACATAATACAAATATTTTTTAAATTAGGAATATGCAAAATAGTTATTTATGTAACAAGGGTATAAAATGAGAGTTTTTAAACGTTTCCATGTTATAATATCAGATTTTCGGTTCTGTTTTATAATTACCAATATAATGATATTTTTTGTAACATGTTTCATGGAATATACTTTAAAATAGTAAAAGTTAAAAAAAAACCAAATTGTAAAAAAATATTGGATCAAGCAAGTTTTAAGATCAATTAACCAGAGATTCAAATATAAATGAGTTTTGAATGTAGAAGTTTTAGTACAACCCCAAGTCACTGGAAGGACCATAATGTTAATGATGGACGTCCAAACTGTCATTAAAAAGCAGTGTGGACTTGTCATTGAGGCCAAACGTATGGCGACGGTTCGGGCATATTTAACGTTATTGCTTAAACGAGTAACGTCTCGTCAAATGCAATCTAGATCGCAGTCCAAGAGAGTGGAAAAGAAAACTGTCGACAATCTTAAAGGCGCTTTTTGCGTTAACTTAAGGAAAACAGCCATCTGTTGTCATTTCGGGGCTGTCCAAAGGCATTGGTGCTTCTGATAAAGTGGACACAAAAATCACAAAAATTACCGTCCAAAAGCAAAAAACTTACATTGAGACGGAACTCAACAATTACGTCGGTAAGGGTGTTCGTGGCAGCTGAAAATAGCAATCAAATAACTGGTATTTTAGAATTAGGTAGTGTAAATAAAAATATATATATATATATATATAAATTACTTTATGCATTTTTGTAGCTTAAAATTGTTATTATGACACTCAAATTTGTTCTGTCAAAGTCGTTATTATAGCAAAAGTGCTTTAAAGAATTCTTTAAAGCCCATGTGCTTATTCTTTGTTATTAATGTGTGACCACCGTGAAAGAAATCGATCAAATTATATGTACGTCAATTTTGCTATGAAGGGTTTATCTGTATTTGCGGATGATGTGTGTGTTTTTTGACAGTTTTACCGGATGATTTAGAATGAAATTAATTCAAATTAGTAATAAATCAAATGTTTACGGTCCTTTTAAATTTAAAACAATCCATTAACGGATAGTATTTCCTATGTGAAAGACAGAGATGCAAGATATTGCTTTCTACATTTTCTCGAACAGGAAATGAAAACAATGTCAGCGAGACAAAAAATTTAAATTTAATTTTTAGGGCAACGAATGTTTTTTTAATTTTTGTGTTAATTTATTTAAAAATGCATAAAATTTTGTATAAAACACGTCCGATAAGGATTGTTAAACACTCGGGCTTTCTTTTAGGCACTCGCTACGCTCGTGGCTTAAACTAACCCTTGTGTTTAATAATGCCCTATCTTATCGACCTTGTTGTATTAATAACTATTAACGATCAAGCTGAGAAAAAAAGGTAGATTATGAAACATATTTAACTGGTGAAGCAATTTTTTAATCATTGTTATAAACACAAATTGATAACCTTTTAAAAATATGCAGCTTAGACAAAATTGTAATTGTTCTGTACATCAATAACTCCGGTTGAGTCTTATAAATATCTGGGTGCCACTGCAATTATGTGACTAATAAATGTCGGCCCGCTTTAAGGCAGATTAACTTACTGAAATATATGCTATGAAAGGAAGTTGCTAAGTATTTATAATGGTCTAGTAAACTGTCATCTCAACTACTTGTTTGGGATTGTACGCATGGTAGCAAAATTAATAAAATGGTTGTTTTACAAAATATGGTCTTAAGAGCCATTTATAGAGAGGCTAGATTTACTTCTGCTGGTCCACTATTTTTGAAGTCAAATGTCCTACCCATAAGAAACTTGTATGTGTTTAAGGTTCTTCGATTGTACTATCTTAAATTCTGTTGAGATTCTTCCTTGTGTGTGGAAGGAATCTTAAAATATCTGAAGAGGTTGATGCTGGACAATTGATTCAGACACAGTATTCTGTTTAATTTAATTGATTTGAATTTGGTATAAACTATCTTCATTTTACTACAGAATCTGTTTCATATTATTTGAATTGTATTCCTTTCCTTCTTTTGTTTCCATGTCTTAATTTATTTTGCTTTTGTAACTCTATTTTGTTTTAATTATTGTTAATTTGAAAAATTAAATCCCTCAGCTTAAATCACAAATTCTTTTAGATGCTGTAGCAATTATTGTATTATTATTGTGAAATATATTATAATGCATTTATGATATTTACAAAAGAAATAAATAAAAATAAATATTAAAATCAATTGAGACAGAAAGTGGTAAAAATAATGGAAAAAAGAAATTCGCCCAACGTGGGGCTCGAACCCACGACCCTGAGATTAAGAGTCTCATGCTCTACCGACTGAGCTAGCCGGGCCATGATCGCTTTCAACAAAAATCCAAAGGACCCTAACAACAAATAGGCTATTGCGATTCATTATGAAATTATACAAAAATATATTTTTTAAAAAATCAAAAAATTTATCATAAATGATTTTGTTTAAAGAAATTTTACGTAAGAAAATGTTGATAAGTGTTTCAAATTCATAGATAACTTAATGGTTAAAAGCAACAAGTAAAATATAAAATTTGTAAATTCGCATACTAAGATTGATGTTGATTGTGTTTACTTAATAAACGTCTTTATTTTACTTTCGTTTAGAAATTTATCTTTAAAATATCGTTTTTGTTTTTTAATGGGTGATTGGGTGCTATTACTTAATAATTTATATTCTGGTTTATATTAAACTATGAGATAAACTAATACTATGTTTAAGCTTTTCTTTAATAATAAAACAATTTTCTATCAGATAAACAAAATTCACCCAAATGAAAATTTTTATAAAATCTTTGAATGTAAGCAATACAAATATATTCTCAGAGTAAATCTTAAAGAATAAATAAATCATTGTCTATTTTTATTTAAGGTGCAATATTTGCACATAAAAACTGGAATCTATTTAGAAAATAATCAAAAACAATCAGTTTTGGTTCTTATTTCAAAACACGTGTTATTTGAATATTTACAAATTATTGTACCTAAATTCAGTAACACAGTGTTACGTTGGAGCCTATGGTACGTTTGACATCATCGTGTATGGCCCGGCTAGCTCAGTCGGTAGAGCATGAGACTCTTAATCTCAGGGTCGTGGGTTCGAGCCCCACGTTGGGCGAATTTCTTTTTTCCCTTTTTTTATCTTTCCAATTTTTGGTTCTTATTAAATTTTATTATCTTAATTCTACATAAGCCGATTAGATCGCTTTTATTCGAATGTTTTTGATAGTTTATCAATTTGACAACGGATGTTTTATTTTAACTGCAAAGAAAGAGATAATCTTAGTCTGATTAGACACATTCCGAATAAAGCCGGTTTTCTTATAACTCCAAGATAAGCAAAAATTTAAGTGCACTTGTTTATAAATTGTTATGAAATAAATTAATCGCAGTTGATTTGACAATTTTAGAATAAAACATGCATTCACCAAACACTTATTGGTCAAATAGAGTTATTGACAAATTTAATTTTAAATAATTGACAACCAATTTATAGAGAATAGTTATTTGTGCTACAAGGGTGTAAAGTCAACTGTTTTTAACGAGTTTGAAACATTCGAGCCGAAGACGAGTGTTTCATCGTTTCCCAGAAAAAAACAGGACATTACACCCGAGCAGGACATAAGGTTTTTTGCACTCCACTTTTGAGCATTGAAATTTTCACAATTTCACAATAAATTTCA
>JXOV01003491.1:0-13964 GCA_001014945.1 Clogmia albipunctata
GAAAAATGGCAATTTGCATCACAGTGCATCGGCCATGTCCTAATCCTATTTAGGTTGCACCATTGTTTCCGTGGTAATCCCAGCTCGTACTTTCTACTGCCGTTGAAGTCGATAATGAGCTATTTCCAGTATTCTTTTCGTCAGTGATTAGAATTTCAAATGTAGCACTTAAAATTATTTACTCATATTATCGGAATAGTTATTTGTGATAGATGTGTGTAAAGTAACATGTTTTTTAATGGGGAAATGAATGCGAAATACGAACCGCAGAGCAAGTATTTAATCGTTTGAGGAAAACACAAAAATGGATATTACACCCTAGTAGGATATAATTTTTTTTTACAATACTCATTAAAATACACGAAAAACTATTTTAAAAGTCATTAGGACGGTCGCATAGCCTAGATTAATAAAATAAGCAGTTAAGGTAAAAAATGGCTCCTGAATTTTGTTATTGAGTAAAATTTGTATGTAGATTATGACTTTCTCTTAAAACTAAAAAAATCAAAATATGTACAGTGATAACCTTAATATAATAAGAAATAGGTAGAACATTCCCGAAATACGGTCCAATGGAAGACCCAAACTCGAAATTTTGAAATAATAGTAATTTTACACACTTTTATTGTTGAATTTTTTTTATTTTTCTTTGGTGTTGATTGTTAAATAATTAAAATTATAATTAGAAAACTTAAAAACTTCGCACCTTTATACAAAATAAGAATTCACCACTTTTGACCGCGTTTCGGCAATGTAAAGTGCCTATTTGCAATGAGTAAAAACATCTTCTTTGTACTTTCGTACCGAAAAGTTACCTTTCGGCATCAATTTGAGTTTTATAAGTGAAAATTTGGAATTTATATTTCAATAGTAAAAAAGTCATAATCTACGGCCGCTATAACGGTCAAGTAGTAGCCAAAAACGTTGTAATGGCAAAAAAATTTTCAAATTAATTTTACGTAAATTTTCAAAGAAAGTTTACAAAAAAATGTATGTCCTTCTCGCCTAACGGCTCGTATTTTACAATGATTTCCTCTTTAAAAAACTACCCTTATAGCAGAAATAACTATTTTATACCCTTTTAACACAAATTACTTTTATGTTTTTTAATATTTTTATTCAGGAGTTTAAATTATTTCACATGAAACCTGAAACTTGTATTCCACAAAAAAATCCAGTAGTTAAATTGTTTACACCCAAGCTACACCTAACTTGGGTTACATGCTGTGTTCAAGATCAAAAGGTGATACTAATTATAATATTGGTTATGGTAATAAATGGGCGGAAATATTTTGGATTAGCCGTCTAATTATTCACTTAATTTCAATCAGTGAAGACAGCTCCTGTCTTGATGAACTGACCTCGGCTCCCTCTTCTTACTGCAACTGGTTTTAATTATTAATTAAATCAATGGTGCCTTTTATTATGACAATCGAATTTAGTAATGAACATCAAAGATTCATCGGAATCCATAACAATTTGTCCCATGAAATCTATGGAATCTACCGAAATCTTTGATCAAAGGCGATGAAATCATTTAACCAGAGATAATTCTTCCCAGGTAAGCTACCCAAACTGTTGAATGGACCATAACCATAATTAATGGTAATTGGAATCTAATAATTTATGGCTTCTAGAATTGTCGAAAGATTCCTGAATTCTTTCTTCCTTTTTTATATACAGAGTAAATTGTAAAGAAGAAAGTTAGTCTGATTTATGAATTCAATGAAAAATGTATTTTAAGATTAAATAAATCAATAAAGATTAGACAAAATCGCATTCGCTAAAATGATCATTTGTTCTAAAAATAGAATTTAAATTAGAGAAACAATTTGTCAATTTTTCCAAACATCGCATAAATTGGAATTATCTAAATAGTAATCTGCATTTTCTATGATAATTATAAAATATCCATAATTTATAATTTGCAAACATTTTATCCAATTAACAATCACAAGCAGCAGGAGATTTTAAAATTCAAATAGTGAAATTTGAAATATTTGTACAAGTTAACATAATTTAAACATTTTGACTAATAATATTTATTTAATAAAAATTAATTATCTATTTTTCTACCATTTTTCGTACCTTAATATTTTCTAATTATCGAATTAATTATAGAAGCTGGTAATTATGCTACTTTATAATACTAATTTTAATAATAGAATATTAACTTATTATGAATAAATTGTTGGCTAATAATAAAATATAATAGTAAATTATCCCATTAATAAAAATGGATAGATATTTGCAAATATAAAAATAAGAAACAAATATGATTTTTAAAAAAAAATTATTAAACAGTCCGTTGCAAATTCTTTAATATAATTTTTTGAGTCCAATTTTTGAAATTGTAGCTTAGATAGAATGTTAGTTGTAATGTAAATTGTAATTGTTATCAATTTGTTTGCAGATATTAATGCGCCACCGGGTTTTTAATCTAACTATTATTGCTGGCTTGTCTTTATCTATAATTTTCGGCCATATTCATTCTGGACTACAGTGGAAGGTTGAATAATTTCATGTCTTTGAATAACAGTGAGGGTGGTAATTGAATGGTGAATATTGAGTTCTAATGTGAATTTTGAACCTCCAAGGAACCCTTAAAAAAGAGACCCAAAGACCCGAAATATCAGAGTACGAATTATCAAGTCGTTCCATTGTTGCTGCTCAGTAATTTATTTAATAGAAACGGCGGCTGAATTGTTGCAATAACAAATTTGCAACTTCGAATTGTCGAGTCTTAGAATCCGATGAGTTCGAATTACCGAGTGGTTTTGGTAAATAGCATTGGTGTTTTTCGTTCGAATTACCGAGAGCACAAAATTGTATTGATTTTATTAGAAATATCAAGTGATTTTGTAGGGAACCCGGGAGAGTTTCGAATTATTAGGTGGCTCGAAATATCGAAGGTTTGAAACTTTGAAGTATCGAGTGTCGACGGTTTTCCTTTTTCAATTTTTTTTTCGCTAAATAAACTGAGAGTGACTTTCTCTTGGAAAACGTCCGGTTCCTGGTATCGCAAGGAGAGTTCTAGTTTAGAATTATTAAAAAAATTATACATGATGAAGGAATGCAAAGATTTCAATGAAAAATTCTATTTCTAGAATCGAATAAACTCATTAAGAAACAACATGCTAAAGACTCAAGTTGAATAGAGACCAATTAGCAGATGCATTAAAGTCGTAAAAAACTATATGTGAATTGACAATTGTGTCTAATTTTATGTTTTTAATTTCTAGTTGTATCATTAGTTGTATTTATTTATTCGTATGAGTTTTTTGTTGCAAAGTTTTACATCATAGTTCCAAGGAAGATAACCAATTTCTTGCAGCCGTGGTTAGATTTTGTTATTGGACACATGTCCATAATATGACTAGTTGTTTGAAATTCTGCACCACATCTACAGCCCGGATCGTTAACCATCCCCACTTCGATAACATGTCCTGTTCTAAGCCTGTTTAGGTTGCACCATTGTTTCCGTGGTAGTCCTAGCTCGGTCTTTCTACAGCCGTCGAAGTCAAAGATGGTCGAATACAATCCACAGCTCCCCCAACGGTCCTCTCAAGCAATAATCGGGTTGAACTCCAACTCTTCTAATTCTTTAGCCAGTGATAAAGGTGGGTGGCGAGATTTCAGTCTATTTCGTAAGTTGTATGTGGGAGAATAACAACATCAAAAGTGAAGATTTTTGTGTTTTATTGAAAAACAACAAAACTGAAAAGTTTCTTTCTCAGTTCATTTTGGAAATCAAATCAATTTTCATCATTAAAAAATGCCCTTTTCAAAGGAAGGATTTTAATGGTTAATGTTATAAAACCAGTTTATGAAAGTAGTTTGATTTATGTATTTATACCTAATAATTAGAAGCCGATGAGATCAAAGAAAACGGAAAAGAAAATCAAAGCGCAAAAGTCAGGTGGCCAATAAAAGTGAAGATAATGGCGTATTTCGATTCACATCCATAATAAGTATCCATATTTGGAAATATGTATTAAATTTTAATATAATAGTTTAAGGACTGTTATTATCATAAATAGTAGTATTTTTTTATCTAAAGTTATTTCTCAATGAATTAGAGAGAATAAATACTAGTGCCATAACAATGGCATGTAAAAATACTGAAAGAAATTGAAAAGAAAGCAAATTGATAAAAACAGCTTAAAAAAGAGATATTTTCTGAAACTTTTTATTAATTTTATTCAACATAAACACTATTTAAATTAGAATCTAGAACCAGAATAAATCTATTCGTCTTTGTACTAGCGTGATGCAAATAATGTCTTCTATGGTCATAATAGTGGTTAACTAGGTTTCACTGAACTCCCTGATAATGGTAGAACTATTTCTTATAAAACATACGTGATTTTTTATGATTAGAACTCGCTTTTCCGCCACTCTGTCTTTAGTCTTCGTTCAAAAACACAAGACCTGACACACAAGACGGAAGTCAGGACGACGAGCATCAAACTCTCATCGGACAAATTAATATAAATTCATAAAATTTAAGTGGAAACAATATTACTCCTGAAAAACCCGTATACCTAGAATATTTATTAGTAAAAATTAAAAACCAGATTTTTTATTTCAATTTTATTCAAAATGGTTAACGTTTAACTGAACATATCAAATTATTAGAATTTATTCAGCTTTGTACACGCGTGTGCACTTTACGTCTCCCACGGTCATGGTGGCGATCATCTGCGAGTCACTGAAATCCCTGATGATGGTGGAGGGTTTGTCGCCCTTCTGCTCTTGGATCAGCTTGTTACCGTCCATCGTGACCACGGTTTTGACAATGCGCCCGTCGACGGTCTCCTCCTCAAACTCCTCTCCCAGCTTGAACTTGATGGTGGTATTCTTGAAGGTGGAGGTGGTGTTCAGCGAGAACTCATCCCCATTCTTCACCAGTTCCACAGTTGGTGACACGCTGTTCCCGATCATCCGGGTGAACATTCCCACGCCTAGAGCCTTCATGTAGTCGTCAAAGTTCTCTGATTTGTCCAAGGTGTACTTTTTTCCTTCAAAGACCGACATTTTTGGAATTTGTTTTGTGTTGTTTTAGAATGCAACTAAAATTAGTCAAGAGACAAGTTGTAATAATTTTCACAGTAAAATTTTTTCGCTTTTATAAGGGAAAGAAAATCAATTACCTTAACCACAAATCAACCGCAAATTATTAGACAAACTAGACATTAATTAACTTTGGCGATAACGTGACCAAAACAAAAATTTCGTATTTTGACAAATTTGATGTGCATATTTAGAAATTTGAAACAATAATGGACAAACTATTCCATTATCATACAAAGAAATGAATTTTGATAGCATTATTTATATTTTGGAATTAAGATAAAAATTGCTGCTTTAAATTGCAATCTTTTAAATCAGTAATAATATAAAAACCACTACATTTTAAGTTTTGTATTCTATTATATATTTCATATTTTTAAAGTTAAGTTGTTTTATTTAAGTGATCTTAAATGCATTCTTTAAGCGAAAAATCGAATTCAGTTATTTTTCGTTTTTTTTCAAATAAAAGTTGATGTTTATCTTTAAGATTTGTGTTATAACTGTTATTTTTGTAACTATGGTTTTCAAATTTAAAAAAATTAGGAGTATATTGCAATATTAAAACACAATATGGGTTATTAATTAATTTAAGACGTTCTTGTTAAAAAAACAAGTTAAGTGGAAAATTTTAATTTTAGATGATGCGTGGTCGGGTGGCTTAGTTAATTAAAGAATTATCGCAGAACTAAACTCGAAGGGCCTAGTTTTATTTTCTTTCGAAATTCATAACTCGTGTGCACTAACAACATTCAGCGATTAATATTTGCTTAAATACATTAATAAAAAAATATCTCCGCCCTCAATTGTCGAACAACTAGTATCGTCAATATTATTCGCTCGACCTCAGGTTTTCAATGCTTGGATGGAGTGCAGTTTTTCTCCTAGATTCTGGATTTTTCTTTACTACTAGTCAGTTGCTGAATGGATACAGATGAAAGTTATAAAAAAGATGGTCTTCATCGTAGTATTTTCTGTTTCGGTGGCAAAAACCTGGCAATAAATAGGCTCTGCAAAGATTGGTAAATGAATAGATAGATTTTTTGAAAACTATTTTTACGTAATCAAAAATTTTATTTCATGTCTTGGAATATTGAGATGAATTTGAGTTTAAAGCATTTTATTTAATGAAATTCAATTAAAATCAATAACAAATAAAACAAACAATATACATAACATTTTATCTGAAATAGAACCAGCTTCATGGCTTATCAAACTCATACGCTTTCAATCTAGGGTGATAAAAAGTGGAAGATCAGGCACTTTGAATTCCAGTTTGGTGATTAATCACACCAGAAATGTAACATGACTAAGTGTTTAATTGATTAGATTTTGTTGTCGTTAAAGACTTGTTTCTGGTGAAGTTATGGGATTTTCTTTAAATCTCTCTTTGGTAAAGATCGTCTTACAAGACCATAACAATTTAAAGCACTCATCTACGGCTTTCTTCTAATTTATTTCACTTTAATTTTGGACCATAAACTCGTTGATTTTGTGTTGTGACTGCTCTCAGGGGGATTATTTAAATTTAATTGTTTGTTTGATTCATTAAATGTGACCACCGTGAATTCCAACCAAGTGATAATTTGTTAATTATTTATTCTACTATTCTAACAATTTAATGAATATTTAATGCATTGTTTGAGTTTTTAGTTTTTGAACTCGTATGTATACTCGTAGCATTAAGAGGGCATACTGATAGTATTTATAATGAATCTCTTGATATTTTTGATTTAAAACTATTGAAAAGTACTAAAATATAAATGGAAATATAATAGTTAAGTTTGAATATTAGAGATAATTAAATAAAAGCCCTTATCTATAACCAATTTGATTATGGTTTTAGTACTGTGATCCTATATAGGATTAAATTGCAGAACATGTCTTAGAAAAAATTAAGTCAAAATTTAATAACATTAAAAAGTCGGTATATGTTATTACGTTAAAACAGAAATTACTTCAAATCAGTTAGGGACAATATTGAAATATATGAATAAGGACTATTTTTTATATTTGAATTTGGCAGCATCTTTATTATAGTCGCCAATTCCAATTGTTCGACGGATAGGTTTTCAAAGCTTGGATTTTTTTCTCTTTACGATTTCTGGATCTAAGTTGTAGAACCAAATTAATGATGAATATTATTAGTAAACTAATAGCACCTAGACTGGTTGAAAATAGATCTAGTTATTCCGACGCGCCTAATGCGGTGTACATTTTGAGCTTTTTTATGGATCTTGACAAAATTTACCGCTAGATGACGAAACGCCCATATTCTACTAACTCAAAAATGTCGAGGTGATGGTTTCTTGGATCCTGCGTTGTCTTCTTCTTATTATAAGCGACGAAACTAACAGTATTCACGATATCGCTCTAAATTTCAAACATTCATTGTGGCTTTAATTCTCGATTTTAGTTTTAAAAATTGCATAAAATTGCGGAAAGAACAAAGATTTCATAGACATGCAATTTTATTATCTAATTATAGCAGTTAATTAGTAAATTGGATTTATAAATACGGACGTTTCGTCGCCTAGCGGTAAATTTTGTCAGGAACCATACACCGCATAAGACACGAAACTGTGCCTCCGACGAAGCAGTCGAGTGTGTTTCCACTCAACTAGAGAGGCAGATTTCAAAGCTGGGACCTGACTTACTAATATCGAAAATTTCTCGAATTTCCTGCTAGTATTTGGTTCTTATTGAGAAATTTATACCAAAGAGAGAGAGAAAGGTATAAACCCTGTATTGATGTATTCGTATGTTCTATTTCGGAAGCGATCTCTGAATAAATAATAATTATTTGTGGTCAATACATATCACAAATAAACGCAACATGTTGAATTCTTCTAAATTTAATTGATGTCTTATAGAACATGACATAAATTTATATTATTGTAAAAAGGTTTTTGTTTAAATTCTAACATTCGACATTTAGGTGAAAAACCTTGCTATTATTATGATTGATTTTTAATAATTAATCACCTGTTACAATGTATGTTTTCGAATCTCTATTCTAGACATTAGTATAAATTAAAAATAAATGCGAAAAGAACTGGATTTGATTTATGAGGTTGTTTTAAATTAATTAACTCGTTCGCAAAGAAGAATCACCGACTGAGTTGAAGTGTTTTTGGGATTGGTTGTCAAGTGTGCAAATTTAGATGTTTCTGATTCGAGATAAGAGTTATTTATTTGAGAATGATTTAAGAAGTTGTACCTAGTTTAGCTTCTTATGGAATTCATTGGAATTGACTTAAAGAAAAGCAATTAAACTTTTTCTTTTATAAAAATAATAAATAATACATTCGATTTATAAAAACATGGAATCCATTCAAAACGAATTAATAATCGATGTTTTCATTGAACTAACTTGATTAGATTTAACTCAAATAAAAAGATAAGAGAAGTTTATCGGTTTCAAACTTTATCGATGAACAAGACTGTGGCTCTGCAATCCAGTCACGTTATCGGTTCTCTGTGATGTTTCTTTTTCCAATAGAAAAGCCCGCCCTGAAATTTTCGTTATCCATTTTTAATTAGAAAGAAAGTTTAATTAAAACGACACAATTAAACTTGGTCTGCAATAAATCGAAATTCCACAATAGTACTTCAAGTATTGCAGTACAGATTTTTAGTATTCAATCAGTGATATCACTTCTAATTACTTTTTCTTGTGGTTTCAAGGATTGGAGTCTGGGAAGCTCTTATCTTTTATCGATTATCTTAATTAACTTTTTTAGAGATTGTTATCTTTTGTGTTTTTTTAAAATCTGGTAATATTTAGAATTAGATTTTTTCAGAAACAATGAGAAAATAAAACAAGATACTAAAATCGAACATATTAAAATCAAATATATGATCAGAAGAAGGGTATAATGACATATTTTGACAAAATCGCATTTAAAAATGACTTAAATTAAAAATTTCTTTCCAAGAGCAATTTAATTAGTCCTTTAATTCTTTTTCGACGACACAACAACCGTTACCGGCCTGGGTCTAACCAATTGGTTTTATGTAACCATAGTTTTTCAAATGCAATTTCTATTCATTTACCAATCTTTCACAATTGAATATCATGTCTATGTATTATTGTTATGATGTGATTAGCACCATGAACAAATGATTCTATATAGAGCCGAGCCTATGTGTTGACAGATATATGCAACCGAAACAGAACACACGTACTACGAAGAAGATCATTCCTTTTACAACTTTCATCTGTATCCATTCTTTGAATGACAGCAAATTATTAGTATTATAGAAAGATGCGGTTTACCTTTTCGACTCCAAACAAGCTTTCAAAACCAGTCTAGGGTCGAACGACAGTTGAGGTGGTGGAATATTATTTTTGAATATGTATTGTTGTAAGTGAAAACGAGTAATGAATTTTGAAAGAAAAAATTACGATCTAATCAGGGCTCGAAAAAGAGCCAATTGAGTTGAAATCTGTGACCACAACGCTTTAACTAAATGAATGAAATCATTATTTTACATAAATTAATACAATTTCTGTAAATTAAAGAGTTTCTTATACAATTGTATTTCATTTATGAATAAAAAATCCCTTTCAATTCCTGTAAGGAACATGGGGAGTCTAAACCTCAACCTAACGGGCTTAGACTTTTCATGACTCTTTGTTTTCGGTGTACTATTAGTCAATTAATAGCACCTAGACCAGTTGAAAAAGGACCCAATCAATCCTACGGTATTTATTTATTTCATTTATAAATACTTAATATATATTAACGAAAAGTAATAAATATATAAACATTATTTTTGGAGAAATTTACGATTATTAACAAGATATTCTTTTCATCAATTGACTTTTACAACTTCGAGATAAATATATGCGAGATGAGAAATTCGCTAAAGGTGTTGAAATTTGGTATTCCGATGCGGTTCCAATTAAATTAAATATAAATATCCAGAGGTTTTTGTGCTCGGAACAGCGTTTGATTGCAGTTCATTCATCATAAGAAAAGTATAAAGGAAACAATTCACGTTTAGACCATTCTGAAAGCTGGGCACGTTCCAAGATTACATTAAGAGCAGAATTGGATCTGGAAATATGATGTAAAAACTTGTCCATATTTTTTTCCTGGCTGAACAATGACAATGGCCCGGTGATTCAATTTACGTATCAGTTGAAGAAATCGAATTCTGACTGTTCCTCTTTCTGGCTTAATTTGGGCTAGAAAAGCCCTACAGATGGTGACTTTGTAAGTTAATTATCGGGAGCATGACGTGTCTGATTGGAATTAGTCATGTCGTCTTGAACAGGTGAATTGAATCATTGTTATTCTGGAAATTTTAATCAAGAAGTTTCTTTGCTATGAAATTAAATTACCTTTTTAGCAAAGAAAAGAAGCTAAATCTCAAATTGTATTATTACTGGAGACGCTAAAATGACAGAAGAAATCAGTCCATATAACTGGAGTTACATCAATTTGGAATGTCATTTTGGTAATTTTAAATAGACCTTAAAAGAACTATTATTTTTTTTAGAAAGAATTTGTATGGTACTATCATGTTTTTGTTTAGTATTATTAAATATAAAAAAATACTAAGAAAAAAGCAAGAAAGAAAGCTTTGTATTAAGAAAATTAACATTTATATGAATCAAAATAATGCCCGTAGAGTTTTAAAAGAAACATCAACTAATTAAGCTAAAACAATTAGTATGTTTAAAATAAATTTCTAATCTCTGTAATTACGTAAAAAGAATCGCATTGACTTTGATTTATGATAAACTCCGAAATTTATCTGCATTTTAGTCGAAGTGTTATTTTTCGAATTTATAAAGTTATCCTTTTCCTCGAAAAATATAATATAGTTTTTTTTTAATTGTGAAGTATATACTAGAACATTACAATGTAGCCAACAATTGATCAAATTCAAATATATTTTTATATAAAAATCCAAATTTGTATGAAAGTAATTTATTTTTAATTTAGTATATATCTTGTACTTAAATAAAAAGCTTTTCAACATATTTTTATTATTGGATTAGATATAGTCATTGCCTAGTCAATTGGTTTCTAATAATTCATAGCATGCATTGCCAAATTGTCGAATGATAAAATGTTTTATTTATATTTGTACAATGGAGGGAAAAAACCCTCACAACATGTTCTTATGATTTCCACAAGATGGTATTCATATTAATTTATACTAATCTATAATATTAACATCCTATCCTCCAAAGTGTACAGACCTATACTGCCCTAGAGTGCGGTGCCGAATGGCGGGCCTATTAAACACTTTGTCCTAACCCATTTTTAATAAGTCCTTAACTATTATCTTGAAATACTATATATATAACAACGAATTAGTTAGGGCCAGCAATTGTGATAGGGAGGGAGAGCTAGGGCGATATACGAGAAGGGGCGTATGACTGTCCACCATACACCCGGTGATACATTATCGTGCATCGTTACAATGATCTTATTCATATATTCATATATGAATAAGGGCTATAATCCTCGAGCGGGTCTGCGCCCAACCTACCATACCATTAGTATATATCGATAACGGCTTTCAACGAAGGCTGAAAACTGTCGTGGTTTTTGTGGATTTAACATGTGTTTACGATACAATTTGGAAAAAGGGCTTCTGTTTAAATTGCTGAAATATATTAAACGCTAGAATATGATTGAATTCTTGATGACAGTGCTCGAGGATGGACACTTCCAAGTAGTTTTAAAAGACTCAACTAGTCGATGGTACTAGCTACACAATAGTTTCCTCCAAGGCTCTGCTTTTTGTTCTCAAAACAAGAAATAATTTTATCAAAAAATTGGGCCGCAGAGCATGGAAGCAAATGGACAATTCCTTTGTATTACAGTTCTCTCTTAGGTTACTCCTGAGACGAGTACTTAATAAAACTATGATAATTGTCAGTGGTACTGTTTCTTCAACCCCAACTACTTGGTTGCCTTTCCTTTGTAATGTCCTACCACCTAATCTGAGGAGGAAGAATGCACTTTTATGACAATATATCAAATTCAAAGAGGACGAAAGCATTCCAAACCACGGATACTTACTGATTGTGGGACGGCACAGGCTTAAATCGAGACATCCTCCGTTATAACTACCAAAAGTGCTTTTTGAAAACGAATTTGAAGTTAAATATGTTTGAATTGCAGAATGGTATAGTAAAGAACTTCAATCTCCATTCTTTGAACTTGGTAAAGGTATCAAGTTAGAGCTTCAACTTGGTATAGTTTAAATCGTCTTCGTACTGGCCACGGAAGACGTAATTTTTTTTATGAGTAAATGGGATTTCCAGAATGATCCTTCCCGCCAGTATGGAGCAAATCAATAAACAATGGAACTCATTTGGTCAGAATTCCCTGAACTTCAAGATATCGGAAATATCCATGATGGTGTCGTCAAATGGTTGATTGCTTTGGATATTTGATTAAGGGTACTCTTAATACTTGTGCACTTATAAAGAAAATAAAAAAAATTTAGAATAAATTACTATCTTTACTAAAATGTATTTAGTTAAAATATGTTTCTCCAATATATTGTAAAGTTTTAAAGATATTTCTGTTGATTGATAAATTAAAATTTTTATAGTTTTTAATAATAAAGTGACAATAAACATTTTTTTTTATTTTCCTTCCAGTGATACAAATCATACAAATAAGTATCATATGCTGAATTAAACTTTTCTTTTGTGATTCACATAAAAGACCAATAATTTTTATGAACGGGACGAGGGAGCATGGACAGAAATCTGGACCATAAAAGCAGTCCATTGGGGCCTTTTATATATCAATAAGAGATGGGAAGTTATATTGCTTGGTTTCGTCGTAGAGTGAATTCGCATAGCCGATGATGAGCGTTATAATTTAGACTTTGGTATGGCTTCTGGGCCCAGAAACAAGCTCCACCCTCACAATTGTCGGCTGCCTTTCGAGAAATGAAATGGGGAGTCTGTCAATAAAGCTATATAAACGTGTTGGCAATGACCAATCCATAAATATTTTATGGATATTGGCCAGAGTTTGGGACTGAATGAAATGGACCAAGATTCCTTCACTTGTTACACAAGTCGTAAAAGGCTTTGGGCTGGAAACTGTGAGGTTGAGTTTGAAAGGATTGGATTTATATTTTTTATGATAAAGAATCAATTGTGGGCGATTGCAATTGAACAATTAATGAACAAGTTTCCTTTCAATAATGGGAATTCAAATCGAATTAAAATTATTTTATAATAAATTAAGTGGGTATGGAATTAAAAATATATACGTATAACAAGTTGCGTGGACAAGGTGGGACATCTGTATTTTTGTAAACTCGGAGAAAGCTCACTTGGTAGTTAGTAAAATTGAGAATATTTTCTTTAAAATAGTTATTTTTGCCACAATGTTTAAGATCTACATATTCATAATTCAATATGATTTAATATTTTTCATAAATTTTGAAATTCAAACACACAAGGTATTATATTTTTAATAGTTTATGCATTTTTGTTATCTGTCTCATGGCCGATGTGGTAACGCATCCGGCTGTCTCTTCGGAGTCAAGGGTTTGATCCCTGGGCGGGTAGGATTGACTGGGTCCTTTTTCAACTAGTCTAGGTGCTATTAATTGACAAATAATACACTGAAAACAAATAGTCACCTAAATGTCGAAAACCCGTTGGTTCAGGTTGAGACCACCCATGTTCCTTACAAAAATTGAATGGGAAATTTTTGTTGCTTAATATTATTATTATGACACTCAATTTTGCTCTGACAAAGTCGTTATTATAGCACAAGTGCTTTAAAGAATTCTATAAAGCACGTGTGATTTTTCTTTATTATTAAAGTGTGACTTCCGTAAAAGAAATCCATTAAATTTATATGGTCATCAGTTTTGAAGGGCGTGCTTTAAATGTGTTT